>JAYMSL010000422.1:0-24858 GCA_036897195.1 Plantago coronopus
ACAATGAAAAGTGACACTTCAAAAAAAATCTTCTTTCCCCTACGAAAAAGGACAAACCCTTTGCAAGGTTAGGATTTGGTTTGGTTGCCGATCTCCTTGGGGTTCTTCATTGACGAGTTTTCTGATGGGCACACTGGATTGATACTTGGTGGTTTGGCTCCTTTAGGTTGTGACACGATCATTTTGGTGGACCTAGAGTGTTAGGCGTTTGTAATGTTAGATTTTAGTCTCTAAAGTTTCTCCTTGTATGTGGGTTGTACGCTTCCTTAGATTTTGTCACCTCGCATGTGTATTCTTTGAACAACTTCTCGAGTGGAAAAGGTTAGGATTTTAATTTGGTTACTCTACATACCTCTTAGGCTAAAAGCGGTTAGCCTATTCTTGAGATTAAGCATATTTCAATTCCAACTCGTCTCTGGAAAAGTGTTATTTTTCGACAGATGTTTTGTGACCTTGTTTTTTGGTTGGGTTTTGCGTGGCATTTTTTTTTTTTTTTTGCACCATCTTACTTATACAAAGGTTTCGTTAATGTTTGATCCAATTTTTTCGTTTCAAAAAAAAAACTTGACATTGCTATTAATAACTTAACTGAGTTAAAGTAAAATACGACATTTAGGGGTGGAGGAATAAAGATTAAAGGGAGAGAAAAATACTATATTAAAGTATTGGATGGGTTGAAAAATGTCAGAATTTTTAAAAGTTAATTCACTACCCCTATTAGATTTTCTAATTACATGATCCTATTAGATAAAACAATTACATACAAATCCTAAACTAATTTTTCAGAAATTTGAAACAAACAAGCCTTTACCATTTTTTTACTTCCATATCCTTCAACTTCTTAAATTACACATTTAACTGCAATTTTTTAAACTTTTTGCATAATGGTTATCTTCTTGAACCTTCACCTTCTTCAACCTTTAGAAACCTCCATTGAATACTTCAAGCTTCTTCCCCCTTCCTTTTTTTGGAGTATTTTATTTAATAATTGAATGGGCAGAGCTTGGCAGAGCAAGCTCCGCCCTTAGCCCGGAACAGCTCCGGTGGCGGAGCACAAAGCTCCACCTCGGAGCTGTTACAGCTCCAAAGCGCGCGGAGCTGTGCTCCGATGCCAGAGCGCCATCGGAGCTCTGCCCAGATCTGGGCGAGATCTGTACGGATCTAGCTCCGGCATGGGCGGAGGCATGGGCGGAGCTCCACCCATGCCGAAGCTAGCTCCACCCAATTGTAATGTTTAAAAAAGAAAAAAAAAAGCAGAAAAAGAAAAGAAAAGGGATAAAGAAGATGAGAAGCCCCATTAATGGAGCTTGAAGCTCCATTCAAGCTCCATTAATGGAGTCTTCTATTTTATTTTTTATTTTAAAATTAATTTTTAAAACTCAAATTATGTGTAGTTAAATTTATGTAAATAAAAATAAATTAATGTTGAAATTGCAATTATAGAAAGTGTGAAAATTACAATTTAGCCCAAACGGTTAATATGTGTTTGCTAGTGTTTATTAAAAACTGGATTTAGGTTTTAGACGTAATTGTTTCATCTAATAAGAGTTAGATCAGAAGTGGCGATCCAGCAGTGGGTATGTGTAATAATCCCTAATTTATACAAATGACTAGTTTACACAACTTTTTCAAAGTTTACTCTTTTTTTTTCTTTTTTTTGGAAGCAACAAAGCGAGGATTAATAATGGTTGTCCATCCCCCCCCCCCCAGGTGACTCAAACTCCTGACCTATTGGTTAGTTCAGGGGGGATCGTTTTACCAATTGAGTTGCGCTTCGTTGTCAAAGTTCAATCTTTTAGATGAGATTTAATTCTATATTGGTATGATTTGAGTTCGAATCTTGACAAAGACCGCCTCCATCTATATTTAATTTTCACTTGATTGGTGTCTCTAAAGGAGGTTTGAAATCGACCACGAGTGCGAATAGTATTAGAAAATCATTACAACTAGTTCGATTTTTTTCTTCAAGTATTTTCGATCTTTTAGATGAGATATGAATATAATTCTATCATCCACTCGACAATTGTAAAAGAATTCATTGGCATAAATAAATAATGAGAGATCTTACCAATAGACATATCAAATCCACGAATTTTGAGCTCACGATACTCTTGAGTCAGAGCACAAACCCCACAACAATGATGAAGACAACCATCCCAACAACAAGGGAAAGGGTAACGGGGCAAGTTGTACGTCTGTCTTATCCTTTTACGATATAAGCATGAATACCAATAAGCGCACCCAGTTGTATAGTTTATCATAGCATATATGGCTCCGCTTACTAAACAAGCTGCAATTCACATGAATATGAATTAGTATTCAGCAATGGGTAATATATCTGATTTCATCCTACAAAATTATGGTACTTGTTAATTGTTATTGTACCTCACAAATTAAGAAACTATGTAATTTAGTGATGAGTAAATTTGGGAGACACAGAAAGACTGAAAAAACAGATCAATATCGAGGTGGTGTTGGAAGAGACCGGTTTTTAAGTTAAAGAAAAACGGGTTTTTTAACGAATTCAATTATTATACAACTAATACAAAAATGATACAAAACTAATACAAACGGATACAATTTGATACAAAACTGTTACAAACAAATACAAAATTGATATAAAACGGATACAAACTGATACAAAAGTGTTGCAAAACGCAAACTGTTACAAAACGGATACAATCTAATACTGACACAAATGGGTATCAAGTATACAATTTACGGGTCAACATACCCATATTTAAAACTCCTGGATCATCCGTTTTGCATAAGTTTTACGATTTTTATCAGTTTTTTCAGTTTTTATCAAATCAATTTGTATCAAAATATCGGTTTTTATTATGGTGTAAACAGAACACTGGATCATTAATGACCCGTTTTTCCTAAAGTTAAAAAAAAGGTCTTTCCCAAAATTTTGTAATGTTATATATAATTTTAATTTTTGAAACAAAAAATCTAACCACTACTATACTCCTACTCCTACACCACACATATAACCACCTTATAACTTAAAATGCGTCTATACCGACCTTAGTTAACATTCAACATTCTAATATTCTAAACTAAACTAAATGCATAATTAATTCCACATGTAATACAAAAACTTGCACTATATGACTTTATACAATCGATTATTTGCACTAAACTACCCATAATGTTACTCCGTCCAAAAAAAGACTGCCTCTCACAAGACTTGTCCTCATTTTATATGTCTTTCTACTTTATATACAATATGCATTTTATCTCGGTTTTAAAAAATATATTATCAGTAACTAAAATAATTTACCAGTCCAGTACATGATAATATGTTTTCCCTTAACTTTGGAAGTACCGTCTTACCCAAAACTTCGTATTTAGTGAACTATATGTTCTTTTAACTCGGTTTTGATAACTTACGAGGAGATCCCTGATCTAAGATCTCAGCTATCTGTCCGAAAGTTATGCATGGACAACAGCACGTCACACAACCTGTGAAAGAAGTGTAAGCACGCATAAGATGTTAGGGTTGTTTGTAAATTAGACTGTAAGAAATGTATTATTCCATACTTGTATGTTAACATGGAGTTATAAGGGTGTTAGAGTAGTATAGTGGAGGTTAAGGTTCGAACTTTGACAGATAAATAAAGTGGTTTAGTTATAGACCTAAAAGGTTAGTATATGAGTAGGTGTAGAGTATTTGTTAGATTTGACGTGAAGAAAAAGAAAACTTGTATAGTTGTATTGTAAAATCGTATACAAACAACTTCAAAAGCCGGTGAAGTAATATGCAAAACAAACAGAGTTTAAGAAACTAAAAAAATTTGAATAGGAAGATTTTAAGGAACGGATGTATTGATGATGTTGTACATTTAATGGATGATTAGAGAGGCTATATATTATGAATATGAAAAGGATAACTTACAAAGGGAACAGTCTGAACAACAGTCGCAAAGTCCAGTAGACCAGGAACCTTCAGTAACCTGTCCATTGGGTGGACCGGCTCCGGCCGTAAATCCTGCAGTGTACTGCCCGTGGACATTCACCGGTGCGGGTTTTGGCCAATTCTGAGGAATATCCATATCTAAAGAATGCTACAACTTCCAAATAGGTTCTTATTTAAGTATCTGAAAAAGAAGAATGTCTGAGATGCATAAATTAAAGCTTGATGTTTGTACTTTGTACTAGCTTATATATATAGTACTCATGCAGGCTGCAGCTTATAGTGAATACTAGTGCAATCTTAACTGGTGGGGGTTTTGTATAGATATATAACATATTAAATCCCTGTTGAATTAATTAGTAATTAATTTACCAGTGAATTTAAAATTTCAGGACTTTGAACTGTTCAATGGTTATGGGTGTAAATTATTAAACCGTGGTCTCTTGCAGTATTATTATGTAAAGGATTATATGTAATAAACTTGCGACAACGAAGCGCAGCTCAGTTGATAATACGCTTCTCCTTCAACAAATAGGTCGGGGGTTCGAGTCACCTTTGCCTCTTAAAAAAAATGTAATAAACTTGCGCAGATGGCCTAATGGCGGATTGTATACATAGCACGTCGAAATCTAATTACATGTCAGCTAGTTGTCAACACCATAATATTGTAAGTTATGATGATTGATGAACGATGAGCTTTGCCGCCAGTTTGAAAAGCATAAAAGAAGGTAGAAGAAACTGGTAAACGGACTTCACATACCCGTCTGTCTGTCTGTGTGAATGTATTACAAGATAAAATTTCATGCATCTAAAAGCTACATAGATCGAATTTGTAAATAATTGTGAAATCTATTTTTGATATTAATTATTCAATATATTGTGAATCTGATTGGTTTCTTGCTAATAATAAAGTTTTGATGATAATAAAATTGAAGGAGAGAGTGAGAGTACGACACTTTATTGAACCTGCCATCACTAAGGATTTGCTTAATTTACCTGAAATTCTCTGAACGGAACCGAACTGAATGAAAAAAAAAGAACCCAACTCAATTCAAGTTGAATTGAATAAGTTGAGTGACCATGTCACATTTTGTGTTAGCTAGCTACTGCTTACTGGTGAAATGGCCAAACTTTGCACGCAAAACAAATTAATTAAACGTATTTGCGCATATTGGGCAAGACAAGTTGAATTTCACATATTTAAGCCAGAAACAACTTACAAGTGGACACAAGTTGAGAGACCAATGATCAGCAAGAGGTCGGCTGTATTGATGTTGAACACTGTAAATTACTGCAATTATGTATTTAAAAGATAACTGGGATAGAGCTCATTAGCAACTAAAGCATGTAAATTCCCTCACATAATAGTATTCCAAATGGTTAGTTCAGGTTACATTACTCTCTAAGTAATCAGTAAGCCATGCCTGTGGGGGTAGAAGATTACAGGAACTTAACACAGATCTATCCCATAAATACTCAAAACCAGCAAAAACTATTGATACGCGATAGAATAGAACCAAACAGTACAAGAATTTTGGGAAATGGAAGAAAAAAAGCCTGGGGTCACGAAGGACAGGGCAATGGATCTGTTTGGAAATATAGAACATCAAGATTCAAGAGCATCACTTGATGGTATTCTCTTCATACAAAAGTTGAACATTTAATCTAAGTTTCACAAGAAAAGATCAACACAATGGTCAAATGAACAATGCAAACTGAAAGGCAGCAAAACGAATACTGGTATCTGCAAATTGAAGGACTAAATGTTCAATAACATTCAAAATTAAACTAGAAATTGCCTCATCAACCAGACATAATAGTAAGGATTCCCTCGTCCTAAAAGCAAACCAGACTGCCAGAGTCTGCATACTGAAACTAGAAACCACCTAATCGACAAGTATAAACTAGAAATTGCCTCATCAACAAAATATATCACAGACATGACTCGTGATCTTAGAAGTTCCTAACTACATTACTGAAAATTGAAACACGTATGAAAATTGAAGAGCTGTTTGCAAGAGTGATAAATTCGGAGCAAGCAATAAACGATACGGTTCTTGAATAATTACTGGAATCTGTCCGTAGGCTTCACCCTATGAAGAAGAAGAAGAAGGCACATAGGTTGGAAGTAGACCATCTGTGTAAAGTATATAATTGACCTGGTAAAAACGTGTTCTGAGCCTGAGGTTTAGATTTAATCAGACTAATTTTGATAGCTGAGATTTAAAATACTACTACTAACTAAGATTAAGTGTACAAGTGTATCTGATAGTAGGACCCATAGTCTGATAGTCAGTTAAATAAATGTGAGATTGATATTAACAAACTAATGCATTGGAACATAGATCAAGTATGGAGATGCTTATATTTTCAATAAAAAAGACACGACCAAAAACGAGACTCCTACAGAAAGAAGGGTGAAATCTCATCTGCGATCTTCCAATTTGTCCAAGATTTTCTTTCATTGGCACACTTTCCTGTTCTGAAAGTCTGGTCGAAAAACATCAATGCAGGGGGTAGAAAGAATGAAAGAAACAATTATCATTATATGTGATGAGAAACACTAGTTCTTCACCTATCTTTACTGCTTTAATAATATTGTTAAAAGCGGCTTTAAGCCTGACATCAATGAACTGCAGGTCAAAACTCATAGAATAGAAGCTATGGGACAGTATATTACGTCTCACACTTGACTACTGTATATATGTCTAAATATAATGAGACCTCTCAGGCTGCAGCTGATTTCTTGTGTTCATGATCATCAAGGTTTAAAGCTTGAAGAAGCTTTGGCCATGACTGCGGTATTCCTCCTGGTAGATCGAACTCCAGAAGTTTACCACGACTGCGGTAGAACTCCTCTACAGGTCGACTCTGCAAAGATTAATGATTGAATTAGACAAAATGTCATGACAGAAATACAACAGCAGAAAGTAACACTTCCACGTCTTTAAATATCGAGTTAAAAAAATACACGTCCTTAGTTTAAGCATCACAACATCAACCATGCCAGGTAAGTTTCCTACTTTCATCATGTTAAATGGAATATGTTACATAGACTCGGAACTAGTCGCTTATTGAACTCAGTAACATTACTTTAAATAAAGGTATCAGGTGCATCGTGCATTCACAATTTCACATGCATCAAAACGAGTGTCTGCCACAAAACTTATGCATTAAAGACAGAATGAGCCTAGTAAAAAACAATCATCCACAGATGACCCCAGACTTTATCCAGCCCGAGTCTAGTACTATTAAGTATTTAACAGAAACCGGAAGTTACTAATCAACTCACCCACACCCAATCCAGATTGCATGAACTATTGTCGGTAAAATGTTTTATATTTAGTTATTTAATTTCAACAAAAAGACAATCGTTTTCTAACTCACATTAAAGCTCAGAATTTGATACAACTTCCCAATATCTGTAATGTATGCCTGGAAAAAGAAGAAATATAACTGGAACATAAAGCAGAAAGAAAAACAAAATGCGACCAAGAACGGTGAGTAAAATACTACACTAGCGAAGATCGAGAAATACCAATTCATTGTAAACCCGAAGACGTTCTTTGACGACTTCTTCGGTGTCATCAGGGCGGGTGATTAACTTTGATTCACATTGTGGGGGAGGAAGAAGGGGAGGCATATGCATTCTTGGATTTCCATCTTCACCCTCAATATCAATGCTAGCAATGTTGTAGTTCCCTCCACACTGGCTGCACATTCTTCTTCCGAGGCATTTTGCAATCAACGCTTCCTCTCGAAGTTTCAGGTTGATAACCAAATCAATATCTGTTACTCCTTCTAGAATTTCCTACATTACAGAAGGACAGAGGGAAATGTAATTATTCTATCTCAATCAAAGAAAGGCTGGAGAGGAGAGAACAAGTAGTAGAATGCACAAGAATATGTAATGGATGCACATGAGATCCCAAGCCAGCTACCCACCCTTCCACACAATTTAAACAAATATTAAAGATAACGAAATCGGGAGGTAACTGATATTTATTAATCAACATTCCAAAACCAGGTTATTATGTGATTATTTACCTAAAAGCATAAAGGCCAATAACTAGGTAAGTCTGGTAAGAGACTAATAGTTCACAACAGGAAAATAAAGAGACTTGGTCTTCCATGTTGGTGATTCTGGCATGCCTAGATATCCAGTAATATTGAATGGATCAGTTAATTATTTCACTTTTTCCCCCTTACAAACAATGGAGGTGCTGGAGGGAAATTTTACTAAACAAAGTATGTAAACAATGTTTGCATACATAGAATTTTTTCAGTCCATCAACCTAAGGAAGCTGGCCAAGTCCATACTCTTCACTGTCCCGATGAGCTTAAAGACCCATATATAACCAAGCACATATATTAAGCAATTACTCACTGCTTGTCTAAGAGTTCGTGGAAAGCCATCAAGAAGAAACCCTGTTTGACCCTTGGCCTGTGCATCTTCAAGTCTCTTGGATAGAAGATCTATAATGATCTCATCTGAAATTAATTTCCCCTGGTTCACTATTTCCGCAAGCTGCACAAGCAAAGAGAAAATCAACACCAGGGTGAGTGGGGTAGAAAGAAACTATCACTTTGATAAAGAGAAATTTACATCAACTATAAAAACAGTGAGTTATTAATCAGAAAAAAAAACTATTAACGACTCCAGTTGTTCAAATCAATCTTTATCCCCATGGTTTTGTGACTCTTATAATCTCTGAAATATGGTCTAATATCAATCCTGGGCAGTATGTTAATCTTGGTTATGACTGGTTTTATGAACATAATTAATGTCTTTATTGTTTCATCCGTCCATCACTAGAAACTTTAAGATTCCAATTTCCAAACTCCATTCATATATTAACATGCTTGATCTATCATCAAGTGTACTACTTTGAAAAAATAAAAGAAGTCTACTTCTCTCTGAATCATATTGATTATGTAGCAATTAAATACTAAATACAGCAATATCCAATTCTCAGTTAACGAAAATCCTATTAGGAAACAAAGCAGCCTGCATTTCAAACACAATCCTATGAACACTCTCCAGTAACGTACTAACCAAATGCATAACCTATTGCAATCAACATATTCGTGAACAAGACCCACTAAAACCTGCACGTCTCATTCGCAAAATGGCTGACCAATTAGTACCACAGTATTATTTAACAAAGTACCAAGTACTAGGCTACTAGCAATTCAGTAACTAGTTAGCAACTAAATCAAAGTTACATTCTACAGCCTCACATTCATACGTATAGTAAAATACATTCACATACATTCTATTACTCGGTAAAAACTACCACACCTGATTCACTTCACAGGTATATTAAGCTTGTGGTTTCGTTTAAACCCATGTTTCATTCCTAATCTGACTCCAGCTCCACTCCACTTCCAATTAAATTTCACAAAGCGACGTTATCAAGCAATATACATGATTGTAAGTAATAATAATGAATACCTCAGAAAATGTCCAAACATATTAATAGCAGTTCACTGAAAAGCTCAAATAAAGCAAGCCAGCAAGCCAAATCCTCGTAAAATTCATGATTTTCTCATCCAATACAGTTTATGCAACGGAGTAACGGATGCCCTTAGTAATATCAAGTTATTTTTCCTTCGTTTTGAGATAAAAAAAAAATCAGTTTTACAGCTAGATTAATAAGTAATTTACAGAGAACGAAATGCAACCTGGGAAGAGAGGGGGCCCTTAGAGGAGAGCTCATGTCGAACGAGGTCGCCGGTGGAGATATGCGGCACGCCCAAAAGGGCGGAGAGGCGAGTGGCGTAGGTGCCCTTACCAACCCCAGGGCAACCGAGGAACACCCACTGAACATTTCTACCTTCCTTCCCCTTGGCAGTAGTGTCAATAGCTGACGAAAGAGCCGAGGAGGATCGGGTGAGGTCAGGTTGTGAATAGGATGATTTGGTGCAGAGATTTCGAATTGAATTAGTGTACCGGGGGATTAGGCGGTTCAAGACCGCCATTGAAATGGTTTTGGAGGGAGAATTGGTGGAGGAATTTGTGGAGAATTATTGTTGGGAGACTGGCTGAGAGGGAAGAGGAAGAAGAAAGGAGAAGCAGAGCAGAGACAAGTAAGCACGTGGGTTTATTAGTATGCTGCTGTTTTGAGGAACGGTATGGTGTAGAAGAAGGGAAAATCTAGTAAATGGGAAAGTCGTTGTTTATGCAATAATGGTAGACATCATACTTCATGCGTTGCTGTCTGCAATTGGGACATTGGAAGGGAGGAGAATGGATTGGCGTACAAGGTAGGGACACCACATTTACAACTCACAGAGGTGCCCAACTTTTTCTTGCCCCCGAACCGATACTAACTCCATATCTAAACCACGTTATGTATCCGTCACAATTCGAACAATCAACATGTCTTATACTACTTTAGAATCATACGACTCTGCCACTCTGGTCTTGTTCAGTTCACATAAAATTCTCCGAATTGAACTAAATGGATCTGAACTGAATTCAAGTATAAAATTTTGAACTACGTAGACTTGAACTGAATGGACCGGAACTTAATTGAATACAACTGAAACTAATTTGAATTGAACAGAGCCTCGGGTACTCTTATAACTTTTGAAGGTAGCTTCTTTTTTTTGAAATATCAAACAACACATATATTAAATAAAACGAGTTACAGATCTAAAAGTAGTAGCGGACTCTAAATTAAGTACATCACTGGGCCAAGTTGGGGACATATCCCAGATAAAATGATTGTTCTCAAAAGGAACGACTATTAACGAACTAATACCAGAAACAAAAGTACGGGAGCTAGCCTTCTTAGCAAGTGTGTCGGCTACATTGTTCGCTTCCCGAAACACAAACTTGAGTCTAACTTCTCCCAAAATAATCATCAGCCTTCTAATTTCTGCGAGGATGATTGTTGCACTGGAGTGACCATCTCGTCCTTTTTCATGTTTATATAAGAGATGAGAATTTATGAGTCAGTTTGTGTAATTCATTTCTTATGGTTTAAAGGTGTGGTAAGTTGCAATCCCATAGCATTAAATTCTGCCAGAATGTGGTTCATTAAACTAAGATAAGGGAGCACGTCCATTAAACTATAGGATGTTAACAAGTTTTCCCTTTTGTTTTAAACCTTTACAATTGTTAACATGGCTAATTATTTCGAAATACTTATATGATAAAAGACCTCATATCGATGAAGTGTGATACGACTCTATCAGATGGAACATTTGAAGCACACTAAGATAAGGGAGCACGTAAGTTACAGTTATAATACGAGCTGAAACACTGTATAAAGAAAATAACAATTTATGAACTAATATTTGTTTTCATTAGGCATTGTTAACATAATTGTTTTTTCGAATACTTCTATGACCATAGAAGTGAGGATGAAGTGTACATATAAGATAGAACTTGAAACACGTTAATAGGAGTGTGCACAACAAAGTTTGAAGTACTCAAAAATGAAAACTAGTAAAGTGGGGAAGTGAATGTAATCATTCATTTATATATTAATTATGTGTAACTTATCTTTCTGATACTAAGTAGAAGACCAGCCGTATTTACTAATTAGTACCATTGTTTGAGTTCAAGTAGACCAATTCTTCTATAGAAATTTTGAAAGAGTTTCCGGTTTGAACATATGAATACCTTTTGATTTCGACGAGTGAATAGATAAGAGGGCAAGATTACATGTGGCTAGTTGCACACACCCGCACTGCATAGTGAGTCAATTAGCTAAACAACAATACTAGCATTTTTACAACAATAGTAGTATTGATCAAAGCAATAATTAGAGATTGATAATGTTGCACCTGAACCTTTGAATTATTGGACAATATTAAATCCTCCAATGTACAAAGACTGGCATCAGTTCTAAATATAAAGCTCATGCATGTATGATTCCGAAAAAACAATATAATTCTATTGGACCAACTTAATTTTTGCAATTGTACCATGATGGTGTAGGGAAACAAATGCTTCAATGGAGGACGGATGGATTTGCATGTACTGCGGTATCTCGAAGGTCATGCATAATTCGAATGACTCCGCTGGCAGGTTTTTACAACATGAGATTGGTTCTTTGTTGTTGGTTTCAGCACCCTAGACCTCAGAAATATTATTGATGATAAAGTTCATCAAAACTTTTACAGTGCGGGGTTTCACACCTTACAAGTTTTGGTGGGGGCGTAGAGTGATCTAATCGATATTCTTTCACATGTTTATGACCGAACAATGAAGGTGGCTAAACTGAAGCAGTCGTTTCAGTTAGGGAAAATCAAAATTTGGTGCTTTGACCCGTTGTTTTTTTTTTTTTTTTTTTTTTTGGAATTTTTTTCTATCCAATTTACTACTGTTCGAGGTTTTTAAGGAGGCAACGATTTGAAGCCAGCTAAACCTTGTAAACCTTTTTTTTTTATCTGGAACTGTAATCTGAGTTGGTGTGCGGGTAGGCGGTAAAAATTAATGTAAATATTGTCTATATCATAAATAAAATTATTTTTGTCTTTAAAAAATAAACAGACCAAATTAACTACTTAAAAACATAATCAATTATATATAGATTTATCTAGAGTTCCTAACAAGAAGGGTTTACAAGTTTTGATATGTAACGAGTACATCCAGTCTGATACCACCATTACTGTTGTTTACAAATAGATTTTCAATAAATTATTATGTATTAATTAAATATTTTATAATTATGTAAAAGCTTTTATGTGAGTATGCTCTTCGTCATTCATATGTTTTGCGGAAAACATTGTATAATTACTTCTTCTTTATTTTGAAAACGGCAAAATATATTAATAAATATAAGAGCTATATTATACAGGTTCGTGAAAAAGAGTTAAACGTGACTTTCCGTGATTGTGGTACTAAACAATTAAACGTTTCTAATTTTCTCGATAAAAGATTACCAAATTATAGAGATATCTCTACAAAAGCATATCAAAATAAGTTTATGGTTTTTGTTCATAAACTTTTCATTTTCTCTATAATATATAATATGATGTTTTACAAGATGATATACATTGGTTAACAAATACAAGAATATCCGTCGAAACAGGTTAGTAAAATAGTTAAAAATGTAGTCAAATTCTTGTGAAAAAACATCTTCAAAATATTATAGAACTTTTTGTTTAGTCAACACTCGGAAGTTTTGAACCTCTGTCGGAGTATTTCACACACCGTTTTTATGTGTATAAGAAAAAACGTCATTTGACAAAGTAAGATAAAGCTTTTAATTTTGTGAAATAAGAAAAGTAAATACTACGAAGTATTGTGAAAATTACATGATTTTAAGAAGAAGAAGAAGAAAAAAATACATAGTCTTTTTCAAGCAGAAAATTTTAAAATATACTCAAATTTTTATGGGTTTTTTGCACTGTACACTATTCTTTTATTTGGTAATCGCTTTCGAACTTTTGACAAGTTACACAAAGGTTGAATAAACATTAACAATCTTGGTAAATTGTATGATCTACTTTTCATTCAATTAGATAATTACAATGTTTTTTCACTTTTATAGTTTTCATATTACTGTCATGTTCTTTGTTTAGTTGTCATTGTCTTCATTATTGGTGACTAAATCGGTTCTATTCATGTGATTTGCTCAGCTTCTCTTTGGTTTAAAGGGTATATTTGTTCAAAGCATTCTCCTTTTCGAGAATCGAGTTGAAATAAATTAGAAGTTTTAGGTGTGATATTTTGTTGCATTTCAACCTCATCATCTTTGGTTTGGTACAAAAGGTTTTAACGTTGATTGCCAAAAAATCAGAGTTCGAGTGTTAATTATTTTATAAAATGGTTTTAGTGTAAACTGCAAATATTCGAAAAGGATGGTGTGTATTTTAAAATTAAAACTTTTTCTCTTTCAAATGCATCAATTCCCTCCCGTTTTTCAAGTGTTTCTTATAATGAAGTTTTTCCGAGTACTACTGTCTACTGCCCTAACGAAGTTTTAAAATAAGCTATTAATCTAGAGTCTAGTCAGCTGCTCCGATCTCGGAAAATCCATCGGAGTTTGGTAGACCGAAGTAATCTCAGTAATGCCCTGCATCTGTCGATTTTCTGCTTGTGATCTGATGGTGTTGCTTCTATTCCTTGCCGCATCTCGCCGATTTGGTTGGAATCGGTTTCCACTTCCACCTTCTCCATTCTCCGCTACCAGGCCAGCTCCGAGCCGGACTCAATTTCAGCTGCGTTAATTGAGGTAAACTCAATTTGTTTGGCAAAATTCCTCTCTGAATTCACACTTGCATCAACATTGAGTTTTAACTGTTGAATTTACAATGTCGAATTCACAGTTCCCCTCCTCAATTTCTCCATTGCTACCATGAGATCCTTGCTCAACTGCGTTATTTGCACTAAGGAGTGGCCAGGTGTAATTGCTGTCCCTCTAAAACTACGATCTCCAGATGGGCCAAAATCTGGAGAGTTCATAAACATGGTATGATTTATTATCCCAAACGGATTCGGTTTCATTTTCACCCGAGAGTTCACAAATATGTATGACTTTGATTAATTTGTTATCCTAAACGGTTAGGTTTCAGTTTCACCTGAGAGTTCTGTATGATATATTATTCTAAACGGATTAGGTTTCAGTTTCATCTGAGAGTTCTATATGATATGTTATCCGAAACGGATTAGGTTTCACCTAGGGATCTCAATATATGATGATTTGTTATCCGAAACGGAATAATTTCACCTGAGAGTTCAAAAACATGTATGATTTCTAGTCCTAGATGGAGTAGGTTCCCTCCAGACTCCTATATATACGCGCCAGGTTCCAAACTCACATTCACAACACAGTACTCTTCAGTTCCACAGAGCTAAAAACTGTGTACAATTCTCTCAACAATCATGGCTTCTACGGAAACCACAATCGCTGATTTCGACCCACCCCGGAAACCGACCCGAAACATGTATGCTATGGGTTGCTCTATCTTGGCTTGCACTACTTCTGTGCTGCTTGGTTATGGTACGATCCTATGTTTTCTTTTTTTATTCTTTTTGGTTTCTTTTGATTTAGCTATGAGTATAGTGTTTGTAAATATATGGTCGTTTAGAAATTATAGAGCTGAAGTATACGATTTATTTTTTTCTTGATCTGAAAATTTAACCTGTGTCATGTCATGGCGTGTCTGCGTAACAAAGATGGGGTGGCAATAGTAACTTTAACAATATTCTTCTGGTATCATTGATGTGCTAATTTTTTTGTTTAATTTCTTGTAGATATTGGAGTGATGAGTGGAGCAATTCAATTCATACAAGGGGATTTCAAATTAAACAGCATACAGGTAGAGGTCCTGATGGGGATTTTGAATTTGTATTCACTGGTTGGAGCGGCCTTAGCTGGTCGAACGTCTGATTGGATTGGTAGACGTAAAACCATAATTCTATCCGGAGTCATATTCTTCGTGGGTGCTATTCTAATGGGTGTAGCATCAAACTATGCCTTCCTTATGTTTGGGCGTTTCATAGCTGGTATTGGTGTTGGGTACGGTATGATGATTGCTCCTGTTTACACCACCGAGTTGGCTCCAGTTTCTTACCGTGGTTTTCTCACTTCTTTCCCCGAAGTCTTCGTCAATGTTGGTATGTAGTCGAAACCTTAATATTTATACATTGTCCTCAAAAAAAAAAAAACCCAATTGTCATCGTCGTGGTTTTATTGTATCAAATAATTGTCAATTTAGTCGACTTGATATTTATACCTTGGCATTAATTCTGCAGGTATCCTACTCGGTTATGTGTCGAACTATGCCTTTGACAAGCTCCCGCCTCATCTCAACTGGTTGAAATGGAGACTCATGCTCGGAGTTGCTGGCATTCCTGCCCTTCTCATCGTTGTGGCTGTTCTCTTCATGCCAGAGTCACCTCGTTGGCTACTTCTCAAGGGTCGCATAGCTGAGGCCAAAAAAGTACTCGATCAGACTTCCAATTCCCCAGAAGAATCGAAGGAAAGATACAATGAGATCAGGGAAGTGGTTGGCATACCAGAGGACTGCAAAGAGGATGTGATAACCGTCACAAAAACCAAATCCCACGGTGAAGGAGTGTGGAGAGAGCTATTTGTCAGCCCTACACCAGCTATTCGCCACATACTCCTCTGTGCCATCGGGATCCACTTCTTCCAGCAAGCCAGCGGCATAGATTCCGTCGTTATGTATAGCCCTACAATCTTCCAGAAAGCTGGCATAGCTAGCACTTCCAATAGGTTTGCTGCAACAATCGCTGTTGGTGCCGTTAAGACCATTTTCATCTTGGTTGCAACGCTTTTATTGGACAAGGTCGGTAGACGCCCACTTTTATTAACAAGTATGGGCGGAATGATGATATCCTACGCTGCACTAGGAGCCTCCCTTGTTGTCATGGACCATTCCATACACACCCCGCATTGGTCTGTTGTTTTGAGCATTATGTCCGTTTTGTCAGCAGTGGCCTTATTTTCCATCGGACTGGGACCGTGTACTTGGGTTTACAGCGCAGAGATCTTTCCATTGACGTTAAGATCAACAGGAACGAGTATGGGAGTTGCTGTTAATCGTCTCATCAGCGGGGTTATTGCAATGACCTTCTTGTCACTAAACCAAGCATTAACAATTGGTGGTACATTCCTTCTTTATGCTGCAATTGGTGCTGTCGCATTTATCTTCATCTTCACCTTGTTCCCTGAGACTCGGGCCAGGCCGCTCGAAGAACTTGAGGTGCTGTTCGGGACCTTCTTCAACTGGAGAACAAAGGACAGGACATTGAGGACCAAAGACACAAGTGATGTCTAGATGACTAATGCTGATAATAAGCCTTCGGACAACGGACAACACGAATATGTATAGCTAGGCTAGGATAGGCTTTTCTCTATTCTTTAATTCTTTCTGATTTTATTTTTTTTGGTTAGCCATTTACTAAGATATATTATGTTGGGTCGGATTAGTTTATATATGTATGGTCTTCTTCTAAGATTCGTTTTATGTAACTTTACTCCTCTTTTTTCAGTTTCAATTGCGATTAATCTGCTCTCCAAATTATTCAGTGTGCTGTGTTTGTGATGTGGTGAACTCTCATGTCTTTATTTAGGGTGGATAAAACATTACTATAACTAAGAGCATTGGTAAATACATTCAATTAAAAACTTCTAACACTTTAAGCTATATTGATTCAACTAGAAATTTATGAACTAAATTTTATTTAACTTAATTTATATATAAATTCTAATTATACAAATTTAAGATTAACTGATATGAACCGAATAAACCTGTATTTAAGTTGAAACGAACTACTAACACTCTTCCATGTATTGTAACTTAAAAGAAGAGCAGCCCCACAAGCCTTTGTCAAGCATGTACATGTGATGTTTGAAATTCTAGTTTCTCAATTCTATTGCGTTTTAAACGTTGTTGTAGCAAACATGTACTTACATGTGATGTTTATTGTTAACTTGTTAACTACTACAATTCACACTTCTTTGATTCAGTTAACTTCAGTTCAGTTAAAAAATTCGTAGATTACCAATATGGAATTATGGACTAATGAAAGGAACATGCAGAATTAGTAGTTGAGTTACTTTAGTACTACAGAACCATATTGATGACACAATGTATCATGCAGATGTGGTGCTGTAAGGGTTTCCAATGCAGAAAATGATGTCACCAGTATCAAGTGCAAACTACAGCATCGATTTAGGAACTTTCTATATACGTAATTCCAAACAGCACGAACAGATGAAGCCTTGAACAACAGACGCACGTAGGCCATAGCAAATGATGCATCCTATGTGCATTAGATGAACATTCTAACATCACCAACAACCTGCTAATTCACAAAACTACATTAACATGAACAATGTGCTACCATATTGTAGTATAATAAACTAACTAATACAATCTTCTCTCATCAGACAATACTCACCATTACATCTAACTACAACCGTCTCCTCAGACCAATATTTCACGTCATGGGAAATGTAAATAACAGTAATGAAGGGATGATAAGAAACGAGAGTAAAAATAAAGCACAAGGTTACAAAAATCAATATATCCTAAATACACAAGCACGTACTGAACACGCATAAAACAGACGCCATAGCTTGGATGGTTGCAAAAAGGATAATGGTTTGCTATAAATATCCACTCAAACTAAGTCAGAGTCAGTTTGCTACATGTGGTCTTCCCTGCTATCCTCGGAATCGTCATCCCCAGCATGCCTGCAACCATTTATTAAAAAACAATGTTAGATTAATCTTAAGGATGCCAAGATACATACGGCATGATATTTGACGCAAATTTATTCATAAATTTGAAAGGAATATCTCAGCTCTTTGATCAACAATACAAAAGTTGGTTGGAACTACAAAGCAGAAGGTGATTGGTCAACATGATATCCACATCGGATTTATGCAGATGACTGCATCCGAATTATGTCAGGGGTACTTGATGCATTCGTTTCTCTAAATTAAGGAATCAGTGTGCCTGCCAATTGTTTATGACAACCCCTCAAGAATCAAACACTATTGCATGTACGAACTTGTATTTCTGGTCAAAACCTTCATGTGTTTGATACTTTGATATGATAAATCATAATCAATTATGAAGATTGCGTTTAGATTAAGTCTGCAGTCTCCATACTCGAATGTCCTTTTCTTCTTAAGGTCTGATTTCAGTTAAATTGAAATACACTAACCCAAGTTCATCAGGCGCAGGATAGTTAGGCACCAAAACCCATCAAAATCTAAGTTCTGTTGTACGTTTCATACAATTATTATAAAAACATTGTGTTGTCGTTTCAAAGGTTCGCTGCTCCATTTATGTTGTTTATCCATTTTCTTTCTCAATATATTGTCAAAGTTACTGCACAATATCTACATATAATTCATGCTCCAGATCCAAAATAGCTCACGCACATTATCAAATAATAATTGCATGTATTATGGATATAGCTGGCATGCATTCAGTATTTCTAAAGAACCAGCAATTTCAATGTTTGCACAGAAATAGAAGAGACCAACCTCCACGAAGTGGTCAGATGCCGAGCTTTGCGATCCAATTGCAAATTCTCCAAAGCAGCTGAAGCCCGGACTACATCTTCTGAAACTTCATCATTGTCATATCTATAGTTGTACTCATCTTTCCTGTAGCCAGACGTAGATGAACCAGCCCTTCGGTCTGAGAACAGGATAAATTAGCAAACAATATAATGTTGTACTTGACATCGGAAAAATCAGTTTTAACTACTCACCAGATGATAGAGAAGATGGAAGAGGCCTGGAAAGAGAAATATTATAATAATAATAAGTTAAAAGTGAAAATTTATAAATGGAAGTTCATGAAAAGTACAACTGCATAAGTAGTGTAGGGAATATTTAAAGATCATCAACCTTCCTAATGGAGGCAAACCCCCAGCAACTGACGATGTGGTAGGTCTCCTCGTGTTACGAGCATCCATATTGGGTAGGGGGTCAGCTTCTGGATTGGCCAGTCTCCTGTTGTTACCTCTTCCAGAAGATAAATTCTGCAAAAGAAATTCGTTAAAACTGAAGGAAGCTCACACTTTGCAAGGTGCAAAACACAGAAATAGATGTTATAGTTGAACACTGAAGCATATCATAGTGCAACTAATACATTAACATGTTTAGCAATGCAGTCACCTTTAAAAGAGCTGACTCTAGACTCTAGTAGTCTAGTATATGTCATGCCTCAAGCAGATGAAATTATCTTTAAACAGTATTGTAAAGCTTAAGTATTCATTCTCCGTATTTAATGTTTTTGGGTTGTATAGGTTTTGGTATCTTCTCGGTTGTAAAGAGGTAGGGTACTTGAGAAGGTTTAGTGTTCCCGCTTTGTTCAGACTTTCGGTTTTAGATGTAATGTCTGATAGTTGTAAATTTCCAAGTACGGCTCGTACAGTCGTACTAATTTCCTTTTCATTAATTATTATTTGCCAATTAAAAAAAGTAAAAGATTAACACCGCCTGAATGTGAAAGACCAGATATACTTCTTAATGAGTAATCATAAGAGATAAGACAGTCAAATTCGGAGCCTAACACACAAAACAAGAAATTTTCACACCTCATACTTCAAGAATCCCTCAAGCACATCCAAAAGCAAAGGCCCACTATCTCCATTCCTATTTAAGTCATATCCATTCTTGTGGCTGAACTCTTTTAACTCAGATTTCCAGGAATCCTTTGGCTGAACAAAAAAGCAAACACCAAAAAGGTACGTCACATATAAGGCTGACATATAAGTAAGATAAGAAAAGAAGAAACTAGTTATGTGAAGAAAGTACCATGTTACACTCTGGTAAGTAGACTTTCATTGTGTGATTTAGTTGAGCCCAATCCAGATATTCACATATTAATGCACTCAGAAGCCTTCCTGCAATCATTCATCGAACATGAAGACAAAGACATGAAACTAAGGCATACTTTCTGAGTTAACAACATAAAACTTGGAGTTTCCTCGAAGCTCCAAACACAATTATCTAATAATAATATCCCTGATTAAAACTTTGAAGTTTGAAGTTTGAACTATTGGAAAAAACTTATATCCACAATGTACCAAAGAACTGCACTAGACAAACATTCGATGTTGAGAAGTATCCTTATGAATGTCTTGAAGCACGCACACACATTTTCTACTTTGCATACAGCACAACGTAAAAATCTTCTTAGACATTTCAACTTTCAAGTTCCCGGGAAAATGTTCAGAATTTCAGACTAACCCAGATAGATTATGACTAGGATGTCAAAAATTAAAACACCGATTAACATAGCTCACACAAAAAGCAAGAGCATCACCGCTGGAACTAAAGTACCTGAAGGAGAGTTATGAAGTTGTTTTGCCCTTTCGTTGCAGCTACCCAATAGTGCTGGTGGCAGACCATCTTCTTTCTCCACCACTTTATCCTCCTCTTCAATCGCTTCAAACACACTCGCCCTCAGTTCAGCCTAATAACCAAGGTAAACAGATTTCAGCATCATATCATAACAGCTTCAAATAGCAATTGTAGGAAGTCAAGATAAGTTGCAACACCAATACTCTTGCAATTGTAATCTGTACATTAACCAAATTCTATAGAACTAGCTAGAATACTCTAAAATAATTACATTGCAGTCGAATACCCGTACCAATTGGTTTGGATAAATACAAGATAAACCACTACACAAGCTTCAGCTCCAAAAATCCAAGAAAAACTAAATCAATCCCTATTCTAAATTCCCAAATCCAAATCCTAAGCTCATTACTTAAAAATCAAGCTGAAAGCTCATTCTATAAACTCAGGTGAAACAAATACTTTTAAAAAAAAAAAAAAAAAAAAACCTAGCTTTTGAATCACTAAAATTGAAGACGCTTCAAATCGCCCGATCTTACTGAACCAAACATAAAACCCAGATACCCAATACATACATACATACAGAAAAGCGCATAAATCCTGGAAAATGAGCAAAAACGGAAGGAAAATGCAAGTGATGGTAACTAACACGGATCTTGGCAAGAACGCCTTTTTTCTCGAGCGTGCGAGTGACGAGAGTCTTCAAATCCATCATTTCTCGAGCATAATCGTCCATTTCTTGGTGTGATGATTTGATTTTCAGGTCCTCACCAGCGCAAACCAATTGAAAGGACCTGAGACTCACTCAGATAACTCCTCAAGGATTTTCGTCTAAATACTTTTCCTTAAACTTCACTTCCTAGTTTCTACAGAATCACAAACAATTAAAGAAGATACATAAAACGGACTTTGTCCTAAAACGCGACATACTTAGACGTGTTGTATTAGGTGCACTTTTCTTTTTGTTATATTTCGTACCCCTCCATCCCGATCTCAACTTCCCGTTGTCTGCGTTGATAGTTTTGAAACAATTTGTTACTCGAAAAATATAGAGTTTCCTGCAAAAGTTATTTTAAATTTTCATTATTAAGTTCATTTATATCATGAAATAGTAGTCATCAGATTTTTTCGAAATTTTTATCTATTTTTAATCATTTTTAAAAAGTAAAATCTCTCATAAAAATGTACAACAAAATCAGGAATGTGGGAGTTTGTTTCTTTCTTGCACTGTTGTTTTGGTTTTAGATAATTAGTTTTATGACATTGAGCGTGCATAACATAATTGCACACTCAATGTCATAAAACTTGGGAAGTTACGTGCGATTTTTTTTTGATATAATTACAAGTGGATTTAATTCATCCGTTTTTTTACATCTTTTTACCCTATCTTGTTACTAATTTATACTAGTCTCTTTTCGTATCACACATTATGCAGGAAAAAGAACAAATGATTTCATACAAGCAAGCGCGGGAACTTCATATTCTTAGGCAAATTTTAATTTCGATTTTTAATATATAATTTGGTTAACTTGCAATTCGTATGTTAATAATTCGTCTGAATTCATTTCAAATTCTCTAACTAGTGAATTGATGATTCTTTACCATTTAGATTAGGATTTATTGGTTCAAAGCTAAGTCCCCCAGTCTCAAGATAGTTCTTTTGCACCTTCTTCCTATATGCATCAGAAGTACAGTGGTAAAATGACATTATATGCATCCCGTTCCAACTGTAGATAATCTGTATATCTGTCTGCCCATCTGCTTAGTTTTGTTTGCTACCATGACAACAAGTGCATTCTACAAAAATATTGTAAATACAGAGAATTTTGGGATAATATTCACCAGGATATTCTGATAGTCTTGATTCTTCAACTACAGACATTCAAGACTCTGCAGAAACTGCCATATAATGTGTTAGTTTCAACTTTCAAACTTTCCATATAATCTGCTACTCATATCAGAAGATGTTTGGGCAGTATGATAATCATTATGAACCACATTGCACTCTCCTGCATCATACTGCTCAAAATCAATATCTATTTCGAAACCGTTCTCCAATTATCATCAGACAGAATCTTTAAACTTATCAGAAGTGAGCTATTGAAGGGAGATCTATTTGATCACTGAGGCCACAAGTGGCACTAATTGTTATGTAATACAAGAAACAAAAATCATGTTCCATGATGGGCGACGCCAATACCAATTTGCTATGGGAACGAAACTAAATGTCTGAATCTGCTTGGATAATCAACAAATCCAGGTATCCTTGTCGTTGTACAACAATGTTTATTTATCATATTGGCATGTCAATGAAGGTAGTAGTGCCTAAAATTTAGTCTTGAGCTTCCACTGTTAAGTAGCATCCTTGTGGGACTCACGTGGTCAAATTTAGCTGGCGCTGCAATGCCGCGGCAAAAAATCTAATGGGTCAACTGGGGAATAACAGAACCTGAGATCAAATAAAGCATTAAACCTGACCAGCCTCAAGGAAGCTCCAAATACAGGCCCAATAGTGCTTAACAAAATGACATAGATAAAAGCCAAGCTAATTTATTACCAGTATTTTTGGTGGAATTTAACTTTTTGCCATTAGATCCTATATCCCACTACTAGGTCAAATTAACATCAATATCTCAATAATTTTGAAATCTGAATGTACAAGTTCTATGCTGATGAACATAGATCTGCAGTGCATACATTTCATTTAATTTCTGTACATTAAAGTATACTTATGCGGACAAATTAATTGTTCGCATGCTCTACGTATTTGCTCATATAGAACAACACATTAACAACCAGAAGTTGACACACATAAGAAGACAGAGAAGGACTGAGGATTCAAGAAAAGCGCTGCTAGTAATGTGCTTTCACCGTGTCTAAGTTTAAGTTCCTTGGTCCTGCAGCCAGCATTGAAAGATCCCCCCAAACCTTGGACTTTCTGTCAGTATGAGTATCTATTTTCCTTTTGCCATGCTGAAATCAATAAGTAGAACTTGGAATTTCAAGAATAAGTTGCAGAGTACATATTAGTTTATTTCGCATGATGGTTAACTTAATCCAACATCAAAGCAAAATTCATATTGATCATTTCCAAAATTTGGACCACTTCATTCCCCATCTTTTTGTATGCCTTCAGGAAAAACATGTCATATTTCATAGTGGTCTTTGTTATCTTCTTTGAAAGATTTACCAAGAAAGGAATGCTAAATTTAGTTTCACAGTTGTCCTAGTAAATTATCATCTATTTAAAATTTGCAGTTGACAAAAAAGATAAAGTATACATGAACTTCGAAGAACAATAGAAATGATTTCATTCTCCAAAATGGAGCAGCACGTTAAACCAAGTAATTTTAATTCAGGTAATTATCATCTATTTTCCTTTCTAGTTGTTCAAAAAGTGCATTGAGCCATTCCATTCGAATTATTATCAAGAAATAGAAGGCAGTATCATTTTAGTAGAATAATACTACTTGCTATGTATTTACAACAGTTACAGGCCAGGCGGTTAAATAAATTGACAACCAAATGTTTAAGGGTGACTTTACTTCATAATAAAAAGAGCAGGTTGTATGTCAGTAAGAGAAGCACAAAGGAAAACTCAAAACGTGAAAGCAATAAAATGGCTGGCTTTCTAGTAGTTAAAAGTAAAATAAGTTTCAGATATTTACCTGTCTTCCTTCTCCTCTTTTTCGTCAATACTGCAGCATCACAATCGCTGATCAAGGCTCTTCCAGGGTTCAAGGGTGATCTACCTTTCAAGCTTGAAACAGGGTCTGTATTGCTGAAGAGATTTCTCTTCAAATTCATATAATTTTAAGACATTACCTGAGTTGATGGCTTGTGCCGTCTACAATCTTTTTCTCACTATAACAATTTTTCTTCTCTGGTTCATGCATTTTCAGGTACACCAGCGCCGGGAAACGGGATGAAGTGCAACTTTTCTATTATTTTTTTGAGTCAGAAGGAGACCCCCTGAAAGACGCTCTTGTGCTCTCTCTTACAGGCGGCCCTGGTTGCTCAAGTCTCTATGCAGTAGCATTTGAATTTGGTACATTGTTCTTTACATGTCATGGCTTAAAATGTTCAAATTCAAAGACTCATGCATAATATAATCTGTTAAAGAAT
>JAYMSL010000423.1:0-24853 GCA_036897195.1 Plantago coronopus
TCCTAGTATCATCACACCTGCAGCAATTGCTTCCAACACTGAGTTCCATCCACAATGACTCAGGAATCCACCTACCGCTCGATGATTCAATATCGAAACCTGGTCTGCCCATCCTTGTATAACAATACCTCGACCCTTAACACGGTCCTCAAACCAATCAGGCAGTGGCCCAAACCCATCTTCAACTTGTTTAGCCGTCAATGGTTTCATGACCCAAATAAACCTAACTCCACTCTTGTCAATCGCATTAGCCAGCGCGTCAACTTGGGGTTTTTTTAGCAACTTTTGACTCCCAAAGCAGACATACAAAACAGAACCATCAGCACATTGATTGAGCCAGGATAAAACTCTATCATTGGATTCATTCTCATTTATCCTCCCGCCCATATCCACCAAATTAAGAGGCCCAACACTGAACAACAATGGATGTCCTCTTTTCTTCCTGAGATAATCCAAGAACTCATCCTCCAAGGCCTCAAACGTATTGAACGCAGACGCCCAGCTCAATTCATTCGCAACCATACCATCTCGCATCTATGATCACATAAAATAAAAGCCTTAGTACGAACTACGAACCATAAATTGAAAACATATACTTATGTTTTCGAGTACCAGAGCAGCCACAATAATCTCGTATAGCACATAATTATTCATATTTTTCACAAATATATTCAGGGACGGAGTACCCAAAATTTGAAATTCTTATATTTTTGTATTGAACGTTTGAAAACTTTAACATTTCGCCCATTCAAATTTCTAAAATTTATGACTTCCATTTCTGGATTCTACTAGAAAACAGGATAACGCATGTCTAATTATAATTCTAATAGCATATGAAACCTCAATACAGCTTTACAAAATCCAAATAAACAATACTAAGCTAGTTAAGTGGAATTTTAATTTACAAGTGATGTCGAAACTCGGAAGAATTGAGTTTAGGATAGTTTATTTTAAATTCATACTTCAAATTCATATTAATTTGTTCAATTCAGTTCGGTTCGTGCAGAGATTTCCACATGAATCAAATCGACAGTAATTAATTTAGTTTTAGCTAGTGTAGTAGTGTATCTTAGTATCTGGTTATCGATCAGCTACCAAATCCGCTATGTTCAGCTCTGAGCTAGCTGTTTTGATAAGATAATGAGAGCAAGGTTTACATATCAAAAGAGATTTTAGTTAATTAATTTCTTACCAGCTGAAAATCTGGATTCTCCAATTCGGCTTCCCTGTATCGACGAAACAGGGAAGGAACCTGCTCCCATGTCAAAACCGGAACACCTGGCAAATCCTGGAACCTGATCTCACAACCTGGCTCCACCTCCTCAGGACAACACCACAGACGCTCCGAAACAGCAGTATAGAAAGCCCCAGAAGAGTAAAACACGATCCTCAGGATCCCGAGTTGTTGAGCCAAGTGTTGTGTCCATCCAAGAAAGAAGTCAGAAAGCATAGCAACAGGAGGGTTGCTGTGTGACTGAAACCACTTGATTATTTGGGGTTGGAGTTTGGTAAGTGCAGATATCATGGGAACATTTCCGGAGTTGCCAAGATCCTTGACATTTTCGACCCCCGGAGGGACTGAAGGGTGGGACGGAAAGGGGAGGACTAGTGTTTGGATTGAAGGATTTGCGGTGAGAATTGGGTTGAGGATTGGGAGGTTTTTGGGAGTGATGAGGATGGTTATGGTGAAGCCTTGGAGAGAAAGGTGGTGAGTTAAGTCGAGTAGAGGGAGCATGTGGCCTTGGGCTGGGTAAGGGAAGACTAGTATGTGGATGATTCCTCCATTTTTTGTACGGACTGACATTGCTGATTTTCAGAATTAAAGATGATCAGACTTAAACAGGAAGAAGAAAAATTTATACTGATTTTTTATGAACAATGAGACCATGAGGGGCTCTTGCGCACGTTTAATTACCTGACGAAGCAGAACTGAAACGCAAGCGAGGACCCGAAAACCTTGATCGAGCACGACACTTGCTTTCCTTGGTAGCAATGAAGAACAAATTCGAATTAGAATCCGAATGGAAGAAACTAAGAAGCAGGTTCAGAAGCTAGCTGTTGGAATTTTTGATATATTTCAAAAATATTTATTTTATTTTGCAAAGTTGTTACTTTGACTAAATTAACTTGTTTTCTTCCATCTTCAAATATTGACGTTATTAGACCAAAGTTTGTTATGACTAATCCTACTTTTAGTAATTAGTACCTAAACTTTGTCAAAGAAATCTAGTTGAGTATTTGTTGCTAGTTTGTTACAAAACTTCCGCATGCTTTATCTCAGAATTTTGGAAGTAGATAGAGTACTATATATAGTTGGTCTTGGTGATAATTCTATTGTAAAGACTGGAGATGCAGAAACTTTTACAACTATTTTTCCAGTGTTTGTGTTAGTTTTCAACTTGAAAGATTTTCTTACAAAATATTTTCTTCGGCTACAACACTTTTGCTTTTCTACTGATTCATTGACACCGGTTTAATTATAATCGAATTTTGGGAAATTTTCCAACAGAAGCTAACTGCAAGAAGCTTACCGCAGAAGATGAACGTGGAGCTGAGATTGAGCGCAAAGATCAGAAAAGTGATACTTCCTCCGTCCCAAATTAAATTTCCCACTTTGACTTCTAGTCAACAAAATAAGGATTGAATACTTTTGATTAGAATATTGGTAGTTAGTGAGTGTTTGCCATTGATTTTCAGAAAATTTTGTAACCTGTTTTTGCTTAAAGCGGTATTAAATTGATTTTGATAAAAAGTTGTAGGTGTTTGCTAATTAAGAAAAAAAAAAAGCAGTCTGCAGTGCTTTAAGCAAAAAAAAAGCAAGCCTTGGGCCTGCTTCTAAAAAGCAGCGGTTACCTGCTTTTTTTTAGAGAAGCAAAAGCAGAAGTTGTGAAATAAAACACTACAATTCTGCTTTTCTTTTTCCAGAAGTAAAGAAGTGATTTTTTTAATCAATGACAAACACTACCTAAATGTGAAAAATAGATATATTAATTGTTTGTAGGTTTGAAAAGGTATTTAAGTTATTACTTTTGAATATATTTATTGTTGTTAGTGGAATTAGTGTACAAAAATGGAAATGAGAAGTTTAATTTGGGACACTCAAAATGGCAAAATGAGATTGTTTAATATGGGAAGAAGGAAGAGAGAAGTCGGAACTAAATACAGGTAGAAAACAGACGTTGACGTAAACATAGCTAGATTCAAGTAAATGAAGAAGGAAGAGAGAAGGCGGAACTAAATACAGGTAGAAAACAGACGTGGGACAGTGAACTGCTAGGTTTAAGGAGATCAGTTGAGAAAGAAACACGTTCGATTCAAACTCTTTTCTTATTTATGTTGAGTTTTGACTTTATTAACGAAATACCCTCGAACTTTAATACAATACAGATAAAATATTAAATAATCATTTATTGCGGGAATTATATCTACCATCTTTTTAGAAAAATGATTACATCTACACTTGTGCAGTATAAATGAAAAACCGGTTAAATTTATTATGTTATTATAACGTTTTATTTAGTTAATGTTGTTGACTTCGACTATGTAGCTTCCAAGTAAAATATTGGACGGAACCGGATATGCATGCCAGCACACTGCACATAGCACTAGAGTGATACAATACAGTTGAGCGGTGGAAAGGAAGTAGTTCGTGTTTATTACTATCTGATTTTATTAAGTGCATGACTCAGTGAACTACTGAACTAGTACTTGTCAATATATGGAATAATAAATTATTAATAATTCATTGAAACTTTACTTATAATAAAGAAAAAAGGGTAAAAATTTACAGAAACACTCCTGAATATGCTACATCTAAGTTAGTTTTCTACATCTTGACTCTTGGAAGTTTTATGCGTAGATATATATACTACGCTATTAATTGGAAGATGTTGTAGAGGAGAGGAATGTGCGGTTAAGTAGTTCTGCCTCAGTAAGTTTTTTACATTTTGACCCCTGAAAGATAATGCTTAGAATTAGGGATGTCAACGGATCATGATCCGCTTGAATCCGCCTAGGATCCGTTCACAATCCGCTTCATCAAAAAAAATAAAAAAAATATGGTTAAATAGGTTATGATGTTGGGAACGCAGATGTATTAACCCAAACCTAAATGCATATTTATTTTTAAAGAAAAATGAAACGGATCGTGAACGGATCCTGGACGGATTTGAGCGGATTATGATCCGTTGACATCCCTACTTAGAATATTAATTGGAAGATGTTTAGGAGAGAGAGCTCTGCCATAGAGGAGAGAAGTTATGAGATGGTCTGGATGTAGAAGAAGGGAGTGACGATTAGTAGATTGGGAATTCGTCCCATGTAGGTTTATGTGATTGCTTTTCACTAATAGTAAAAATAGTCTGTCGATGAAAAAATCATATACATTGCATAATCTACCCTTCGGAAATGAGAACATGTACATCCGCAAAAAAAAAAGAGAACATTTACTAATGGAATACTATTAGTGGAGTAAATTTGAGATTTAGAAATGCCATAGCTCCTTCTATGAAGAAGATTTCCATTTTGTTTTGATACGATTTTTTGGTCGTAAATTACTCCAAACTCTTATTGAATAAAAAAAAACTTGAAAACTATATTAAAATATTACTATAACTATACATTTTTAATGTAATTCTTCTATCTTTTTTAATTAACATAATTTAAGAGTAATTTACGATCCAAAAAAAATCAACACAACTAAAGGGGAAACATTTGGCTGGTCGAGAGGTCTATACTTGTTTCTTGATAAAAACGAAGATAATTTTTCATTTTTCAATTGTTATATAATTATATAGCAACCAAAAATTCAGAACCAAGGAAACAGGCACAGATATCCAAAGGTTGACTATAAAAAGTTCACTGTAGAAGATAAGCTAGCAATGTCAAACCATGTCCAAGCATCCCATAATTTAAAACCAGAATACAAAGTTTTGAGTTTCAACAACACAAAAAACTCTCTAAGGTAAGTCCAACAAAAATAAACGAGGACAAAATTATCCTGCCTTTCTTTTCCTCTAAGCCTTGATCCTGCCATAGAACTTCTGCTTCTCCTCGCTGGTCTGGAAACGACCATGTCCGAACTTGGAAGATGTGTCGATGAACTTGAGCTTGATCTCCTCCAATGCAAGACGAGAGGTTTGGTTCAGGAGAGTTGAGCGAAGAGTCACAACACGTTTCTTGGGCCCAACACAGCAACCCTTGATCATGAGATAATCGTCCTTCACTATACCATAGTGAGCGAACCCACCCATTGGTGTAATATCCTTCTCAGTCCTACATAAAACAAGATTAATTTAAGTACATTATCAGAAGAGACTAAATGTTTGAGCCTCATGTATTTTGAAAGGAGATGAGTACTTCACCATTTGCAGTTATGTAAAAATCAGAGCATATATGCAAGATCATAATGGAGGGAACTAATTTCAGTAAGAAACAAACCTGTCATATTCAGTGCTGGCAGTGTGCTCTTCTGTTCCTGCTTTGCCAAGCCTGTAGATCTTCTTGTTCATTTCAGTACGGTGATGGTATCCATTCTGACCAGCCCTGGCAACAGTGAAGGACACCCTAGCAGGATGCCATGCACCAATACAAGCAACCTTACGAAGACCTCTGTGGGTCTTGCGAGGAAGACGGGAGACACCCCAACGGGTAACAACACCTTCATAACCCTTACCCCTGGTAACACCAATGATGTCAATCATCTCATCTTTCTGGAAGACAGCATCAATTGGAACCTGCTTCTCAAAGAAGCTGTATGCAAAGTCGACCTTCTGGGCAATAGTCCCACCATTCACTTGGATCTCCATAATGTGAGCCTTCTTTTGCTTCAGTCCTTTCATCTTCCTGATCTGTACATTAAATAATCATTAGAACTTCAGAACTGAAATTGTTATTAAATACTCAATATGTAAAAATGACATTTGCTTCTGGCTTTAAAAATTAATAAGCCCACATAACAACAGTTGACTGGAATTATCTATGGCTTTAAAGAAAATATCAAAATTTGTCCAAGGCCACATTTAAGACCAAAAAAAGTTAGATGGCAAGGAGAATTGCTGGAATTGGCTTATTATTTATACGAGTACGGTATGTTATGCAGTACACTCAAATACTCAAAGTTACAGATCAAACCAAATGCAACGGTATCAGGAAAGGACTAAACTGAACAAAACAATCATATAGGATGGAATTGATACCTGAGTGTGAGCAAGAACACGAATGACAACTGAATACTTCTTCAGCTTCTCCAACTGTGACTGGATATCCTTCTTTCCCTCTTCGGTCTCCAATTTCTTGGAGTACTTGGAGAAAGCCTTCTTCTTGGAATGGACCCAGTTCTTATAGAACCTCCTCTTGATTTCCTCACTCAGATGCTGAGCCCAAACTGTGTTGAGCGAGCGAAGACCACGGGGAGTATTCACGTAGCCGACAACTCCAACAACAACCATTGGAGGTGTCTCAACAATGGTAACAGCCTCACATGTCTCCTTCTTGTGGAGCTCTGCACATTACAATATCATAACTTAGGTTTAAGAAATTGCACACAAAGCATATGTCAACAAAGGTATTATTGCTTATAACAAAGAACGTGTTAGCAATATACAGATCTTCTAATAAGAAAAATTACTTGATCCAGGTTTCTCGACTTCTCTGACAATGTGGGTCATGCCAGCCTTGTAACCCAAAAAGGCTGTCAATTTGCATGGCTTGGTTGGGTCATCCTTGGGGAAGGACTTCACTGCAACATCCAGAACAAACATTAAATGAGTAAAATCAAATAATGTTACAAGAATAAGTAATACAAATTAGCTGAAAAATCTAGGCCCAGGTTTAGGAATAGAATTGTTTTACAAGAAATGTTGGAACTTTCAAAACTAGCCATACCCAAACAACCCATTTCAATCATAAAGAGATGATTAGCCTTGGTTAACTAAGTTCCAACCATTAGGTGTATAAATTGTAACCCATTATTACAAAAATACTGATAGAAATACATGATACATCTCATATTAAAAAAACGAATAAACATGGCTAGCGATGCAGCATATTATAGCTGAAAGAGTCGAGCAAATTTAATAAACAAACATGTTCTTTTCTTGAATTCAAATTAATATGAGCAACTCACAACTAAGTTTCAAAAGTTACTAAAACATGACTTGCAACAATGCAAGATATAGCTACATCTGATACCAGTAACCATAACACGAGGACTACAAATGTGTAAAAGTCTAAAAGATCCATCTTTTATAGCTGAAACAATCAATCATCCTTTTCAATCTCGAATTTCAACACCAATAATCTGTATTTCACATTCAATTCAATGTAATGCACAACTCAGCTCAAAGAGATACAGAAACATCACAAAGCTAAAACACAATCCAAAACATGAAAGCTTCAAATGAGTAGAACCAATTCATCATATACATCAACACATACCCTTTCCTCTGTGACGGGCAGCACGTTTCCTTGGCAGGAAACCGAGAGAACCGTGCCTTGGGTGCTCAAACTTTCTGTGCGACATCTCTTCTCACCTGAAATCAGTAAATCAACTGTCAAATCCTGAACCGACACCATTTCAATACAATTAACGAATACATCAACTCAAACTGCAAATCAGTGCAGCTAAACAGCTAATGACTAGAAAAACAATTCGATTTAGACGAAATCATATACCCAAGAAACTGAATTGGAGATAGGAAGAACAGAAATGGCTGCTAACCTGAATGCAGCTGCTCTTGATGGAGGCGATTTAACCAGAGAGAAACCCTACAAGCTTATATCACTCAATTTATACCTAAGTGAAGGAGTACCTTCGGTCTGACGAGGTTTTTGTTGGGCCTCAGGCCCATTGGAGTTTAGGGCATTATGTTTTCTGGGCCTCTGATTCAAATACTCCCCTGGCCCAAAAAACTTGTCAATGATGCTAACTGAGTGTTTAATATTGTTTTTCAGAAAAAAAAATTAACATGTTTTTGCTAAAAACGTTATAAAATTGCTTTTGATAACAAGTTGTAGGTGTTTGCTAATTAAGGAAAAAAAACAGCATGGAGTGCTTTAAGCAAGAAAAAGCAAGCCTTGAGCTGATTCTAAAAAGCAGCGGTTACCTGCTTTTTTTTTTAGAAGCAAAAGCAGAAGTTGTGAAATAAAACACTACAATTCTGCTTTTATATTTCAAGAAGCAGAGAAGTGCTTTTTTTAAGCAATAGCAAACACTACCTAAACTGAGTAGTTTACAACCGTAGATTTATCGACGGATATAATTATAATTATATATGAAAACAATACCTACATATAGTATTTGTAGGAACATAAAATTTAATTTTCCTTAGATATTCTCACATAATCAAAATCTATAGGTGTCATTCACAATTCGCTCCTCCGTGCAAGTGATCATCTGTTATTTTCTATCATCCCACTATATTTTCCTTACTCACTAAACAGTTATAATCACAAATTTGTTCTCGTGAGGTCCCGAATGTTCCCAGTGGGAGCATGGAACGGTATATTCATTCATTCATATACGTGTATGTCATTTACCGACTCACTACACACTTATAAGTTATAATTAAGTCATAGGTCAAAATTCATTAGCATTGGTATACATAACAATTTGTTCTTTTATTTCATGTCCGTCTTCATTTCTCATGTGGGTAAGTAATGATCAGTTCTTTTTCATGCCATTTCACTATCTCCCGCGCTCAAAACTCAATATCGTGAATTCTTGTGCCCCGGAGATAGCTGTAAACCTCCAATGGCGGAGCTGTTTAGCTCCGCCATCAGAGCTTTAAACAGCTCCCATGGCGGAGCTGTATGAGAGCCCGAGCTCATTAATGGAGCTCAACTTGAGCTCCATAAATTAATGGAGTATTCCATTTTAAAAAAATGAATAAGAAAAAGTTGTGGGGTGAAAATACAATGAAATAAAATATACACTATCAAATTGCAACATAGTTTAAATGTTACCAAAAGATTTGTTTGTTGTTGATTTTTCAAATTTTACTATTGGACTTAAGTTTAATTGATAAATTAACTGGATTAATTTGCAAAAAGTGCTTCTAACAGGGGTCTAGTAGTAATTGTCTTTATGAATGAACCTAAAACGAGTTTAACAAAACTAAATTTACAGTCAAGTAATGGAGCCTCATTACCAAAAAAAAACAAAAAACAAAAAAAAAAACAAAAACAAAAACAAAAACAGAGCCTAAATAGTCATTTTGGTCTTATTTGGTTAACTGATACTCTCACAGTAAATTACATATTGATATAAAATGAAATCAAACGATAGAGCATAGACGCATAGTATAAAATTCAAAACTCAAAACAGGATAAACAAATTAAACATGCCATCACTATCTATATTCTGGGCCAGCAAAATATATTATTTCCAAAACATATTACATGGCTGGATATTATGTTAGTAAACAAACTCAAATATGATGATGATGATGAAGAGACCGGCTCTGTGCTTCAAATTTCATCCTGCTGCTTTGTCTATTATCCTCCCAACTGGAGTATTGAAGAGATGCAAACATCACTATATCAATAGAAAGATTGACATCTGGCTTTCACTGGTAGAAAAATTGATATCATCCCCAGTTCAATATGTCGTCGGGAAAATTTGGAAACGGCCAAACCCGTCATAATTTTCCACTCCCATCATTTTCTTGTCAACAATGGAAGCTGAAAAATACCAGACATCTGGACAAATACCAGACACTGGAAGGTGAAAAAATTTCAGACAACTAAACAATTCAACGAACGATTCAATCCGGCTTAAATGTGTCCCTTCAATCAAAGGAAAGATCATATCCTGACTTGATAAAAAAGAAAATCTAGAAAACATGAAGCTTTTGCATCAACAGCTCAGGTTCCGTAAGGTTGCCTTATTAGTTTCATCAATTTTCTGTGCAACTCTTGTTACTAATGTTCAATCTCAGTGTACTCATACCTGTGATTCATTAGCTTCTTATTACATAAGGCCCGATACAAATCTCACCTTCATCTCCACCATTTTTTCCACCCCCATCACCGACATACTCAGTTACAATACCAATATTTCCAATGAAGGTTCTATTGTACCTGGTAGCCAGTTATATGTTCCATTTTCGTGTGGATGTGTCAACAGCCAGTTTATAGGATATCACCAATTTTTTTACCAGGTTGTGCGTGGCGACTCTTACTACCAGATAGCACAGTTTCACTATTCGAATCTTACGACTGTGGAGTTGTTGCAGAGGTTTAATGGTTATCCGGATACTCATATTCCTACTCCAGCTACGTTGACTGTTACAGTGAGCTGTTACTGTGGGAATAGCCGTGTGTCAAGAGATTATGGGTTGTTTGTAACGTATCCTCTTCGTCCAGGTGATAGTTTAGATGCGGTAGCAAGTCGAGTTAACGTTCCTCCAAATCTGTTGCAAGATTATAATCCTGGTGTCAATTTCAGCAGTGGGAATCGTCTTGTTTTCGTTCCAGGAAGAGGTAATGTTTCTGATGGACTTACTTATGCTGGAGCAACCACAGGAAGATGTTTTTTAATTAGTTCATAATTTAAAAGTGCTTAAAAGTTTTTGTAGCCGCTCAGATATGATCTTTGAACTAACTTGATAACCGCAGTTTTCTCGTCTTAATTAGACTCTTGGTTCTATTGCTGCAAAGGTTGATTAATTTATTCCTTGCTCTCTTAACTAAGTCTTCTAGTTCTTCCTTCTGCCAATTCATGTTGTTTGAGCTGCTTGTTATTGTCACATTTGGGTTAATACATCAGACACATTTTGTACCTGTACTGCCTCAAACATACATTAGTCATTAGGCCATAGTCGAATAAGTAATGGGGTCATCTTGCTATGATGCGGGGGTCTGCTAAGTTATACAGTGGTTTATGGATAGTTTGCTTCATATATAAAAGAAAAGGTTCGTAGATGAATGTTTACTGATGTGTTACCTTTTCATCCAATGCAGATCAAAATGGAACTTTTCCACCATTGAGATCAAGGTAATTTAACATGGCTAGCCTTGACTCATTACTTCAAATTCATGTCTTTATATTTGTAGTTTAGTAGTTTCATCTGACATTTTTCCGTTTTCATGTTTGCAGTTCCAGTGGTGTGTCTCTCTCTCATTCCCGTATCATCGACTCAATAATGCTTACTGCCAAGCAGTCTAATTAAAGTGGTTTGTAACAGGATTATCTGGGGGAGCCATTGCTGGTATAGCAGTTGGAGCTGTCATAGGGGCAGCCTCTTTGGTAGTTTGCTTCTATTTTGTCTTCTATAGAAGGAAAAAGATGACAGAAAAATCATTGGTGAACTCATTAAGTAATCTGCTTGGTACTGATACTAAGCTCAAAGGCTTCACAGTGGATAAATCAGTCGAGTTTACGTTCGATGAACTAGCTCAGGCTACAGAGGATTTCAACTTAGAGTATAAAATCGGGCAAGGTGGTTTTGGAGCTGTTTTTTACGCAGAGCTAAGAGGCGAGGTCTGTCATTTTAAGTAGTAAAACTGTGTTAATGGTTCACCATATATAAATTTCAAATTTTGTTTGTGTTAGTGGTTTCCAATCTCTCAGCTTAGTGCGTCAAGGTATATTGCAGAACTGCATCTTCTTCCAACAATAGCTTACTGAGTTCTCTTTGTAAATACAGAAAGCGGCTATCAAAATGATGGATATGCGAGCATCCAAGGAGTTCCTTGCTGAACTGAACGTCTTAACACATGTGCACCATGTCAACTTGGTATACTATTCATACATCTGACACTGAAATAATGCAGTTCCTGGTATATTTACATTTATCGTCTGGAATTGCAGGTGCGTTTGATAGGTTACTGTGTTCAAGAATCATTGTTTCTAGTTTATGAGTACATTGACAATGGTAACCTCAGTCAACATTTGCGCGGAAGAGGTAAGAAAAACACTACAACTAAATAGAACCAAGATTTAAATTTCAGCTGATTTTCATCTGATTTTAATTTCAGCTGCAGTGGAACCATTGCCTTGGTCTACCAGGGTGCAAATAGCCCTCGATTCAGCTAGAGGACTTGAATACATCCATGAGAATACTGTTCCAGTGTATATTCACCGTGATATAAAATCTGCCAATATTTTGATCGACAGGCACTTCAGAGCCAGGGTTCAACAGCTTCTTCACCACTAGTTATTACTACTTGAAACTGCGCTGAATTGCTGATGCTTACTGTTATTTATTCAGGTTGCAGATTTTGGTCTTACCAAACTTATGGAAGTTGGCGGTGCTTCAACTCGTCTTGTAGGGACCTTTGGTTACATGCCTCCAGAGTAAGTTGTTCAGAAATTAAGTCCATTTTGATGAACTCTCTTTAATTATATCACTTGTGCTTGTCTATTATTGAGTCCATAATGATCAATGCGTGACATATGGAATACGAAAATGTGTATGATGTTTGCAGATATGCACAATATGGTGATGTTTCTCCAAAGATAGATGTGTATGCTTTTGGGGTTGTTCTGTACGAATTAATATCAGCGAAAGATGCAATTGTGAGAGCAAAAGAATCTGTAACAGAATCAAAAGGTCTTGTAGCTCTGGTATGTTTCGAAATTTCCTCATTTGACTATTACAAATAGATAAAAAGAAAACTTTCCTTACATCTGTCATTCTGATTGTTGGACAGTTTGAGGAAGTTTTCAAGCAGCCAGATGAAACAGAAGGTTTGAAAAAACTTATGGACCCTAGACTTGGCGATGACGTTCCAGTTGATTGGGTCTCTAAGGTATGACAACGTTTTTCCAAACGAATCTGATGAGTGATTCATGACATCAGGTTTAGTTTGTAACAAGGTTCTTCATATGTTATGTGTATGCAGGTAGCTCATCTTGCGAAAGCCTGTACACATGAAAATCCGGAACTGAGGCCAAGCATGCGATCAATTGTTGTTGCACTAATGACACTGTCCTCATCAGCCGAGGAGTGGGACATTGAATCCTCTTATGAAAACCAGGGTAGCTGCAATACCTTCTATGGAGAGTGATTGGTATACATGCAATTCTGTAACATATAAATGTATCTTGATATTTCAAGCTGCTTAATTTTGAGAAAGTTCCAACTGCAACCAAGAGAGGAAGGGGACTAATCCAATCAATAGCATCCTTGGAATTTTATACTGTGGTTAGATCCCAATGATTGGTACTGTGACCATTTCTCGATTTGTACATGTCATCCTTGCATAGGGGCCTTCTCTGTATCGTTACGATTTTATCAGATGTCCCCGAAGAGACAATGATTGGCACTGTGGATGGATCCCAACAAGGTAATATACAGGAGATGAATTTGCTTGATGTACAGAACAAGAGAGTCATTCTTGTGCCTCAGAATTTGATAGATATACACAAACTTGTACTCATTTCCTATTCATCAATGGTCCTTAACTTACTATTATGTATGAAATAGCTCCACGTCGACGTACAAATCATATACTGTACTCCATCCGTACCAATATGTAGCATAAGTTTCCTCAAAGAAACTAAGAAATTAGGTGTGCATAATGATTTTGCTGATGCATTTATTGTATCATTAGAGATTGAGTATCTTAGCAGTTGGCATAATGAACAAAATGGTGGAATAATGAATATATACATACACAAGCAATTTACAAGGTGTAGTGGTTCTCATCCCTATAGATTAGATCTACACTACGAATTATGATACACGCAGGAGAGTTCTGCAAGTCTGCGATTAGTAAAAAGACTCTAAATCTACCTCCTGAAACCGTACCAAGCCAGCAGCTCCTCCATAGCAGAACCATCTCTCGCTGCCTTTGTTAACATTCCATCGAACTCTGTGCATCGCCACACTCTTAGGAGGGAAAACATCGAATTTTGGTTTTACCTCTTCCTTGGATTTCTGTGCACTAGACTTGCTCTTGCTACTGGGTAACTCTTCATTGTCTATGTCACCTCCAAACTTGGTAACTGGACCGCTTTCATCAACTGTAAATCAGAAAACCAATAACAAGGAAAAGGGTAAACAACAAAATCCAACTTTTATTCACAAATATGAGAAGGGGTTCGTGTCCTGTTTTACCATTAGATATATGCTCCTCAGGCATTTCCTCTTGATCTGCTGCTTTAGGCCGAAGTTTCATGCTTGGGGTTTTTCTGGATAATGGGCCATCGGGCAATGGAGTGGCAACAACCATGGCGTTGTTCTCTTCCAGCATTGACCCAAAAAGATGATGCTCAACTTTATTTTCCTTACGCGGATCTAACACCAATCTGGCCGTAGGCTGATTAAATCGAATTTGTATAGTATTAGTGGAATTGGGATAAATGTATAATTATGTTCTTCGTGATCACTTCTTTATATCGTTTAACAAAGAAAGCACACAGACAGCCAGTTCAAACATAACAAGGACCGCAAGTAACACATTTTATTTGAGAGGTCTTTATACGAAATTAATGCGACACATATATATTTCACATGTAGAGTTTGGAACAAATTCTATGATTCTTGTATCTCAATAAACGTAAAAGTAGATTCCCTGTTATTAGACAGGATTATGAGCAATATCATATAAAGAAGAAATAAAATTTAGTATTTGGTATGTAAACTCCTTCCTATATAGGAAGTAGTAAATATCGGTTGCATAAAAATGTAGTTGATTTTTGACTATTGAGATTGTTTATATGAAGTGCGAAACTATATGGACAATAACAAAATTTTCACGAGCATCAAAGAACAAGCACATCAGAGAATTAAAGATGTTCAAACGTATGTCATATCCTGTGACTGCAGCAAATGATGAAAAGAAATGGATGAAAGGTTAAAATCAAGTAAAGCTCACCTTGAAGCAGAAGGTGTTCCCATCTTCACCGCAATATGCTACTATGCCTAACAGTCAAGAAAACGAAGCAAACAGTCACAAAAGTCAGAGACATGAACAAATTAATATTCGAGCAATTTTAGTCACAACATACAATAATACATAGTACATACTCAAGGGAATAAACAATTCACATCAAATACAAGCCAACTGCATTAATTCATGTCAAGTACTCTATTGGAGAATCAACCGTAAAGTCTAAGAGATATGAGGGTTGAAATTAAAATAGACAAACCTGTTACTTGGGAAGCTTGAGCACTCCATATTGAGAATGAAGAACAGAAAAAGCCGTGGTGGATCCCTTTTTTTGTGTTTGGGGGTTTTCCAGCAACGGGGATTTCACTTGATACCACTTTGAGTAAGCTGATTAACCACAACATTCCATCATCATTGCACCCAATCACACATCTGGAGGCAGAGAAAATGCAAAACATTGAGATTAAACATCATGATACATCGCAATATTAGTTTCATTATTGATTAACTTATACCTTGGATTCCACAGCCAATCCACACAATAACTTACTCCCTTGATGTAGTGTGACCACAGAGGACGAAATGGATCTCTGGGAAAAACAGGAAACAGTTAGAGCAGCAATCAATTACAAATAGCACTAGACTAAAACTTGATAATTTACACATATAATTGCTTTACAAACTCCATTACTTTCTACGAAATAATTCCTCCTGGAGAAAACTTACTACTCCATGTGATGACATCTATTCTGGGACTTATCATCAGAACTAGCACATTTTACACTTGACTTATTCTCAGGAGTCAGAACTATTGATGCCATGAATAATACCACATCATCTCTTCCTTAGTAACGTAAACATATACGGGACTGGAGAAAAGAATGTATTTTGCGTTTCAAATTAAAACATACCGTATGTCCCAGAACTTGAAGCCCTTGAATCCTGCAGTGACAATAATATTTTCACTCCCAAGATCACTGCAATTTTAAAATACCCATATTAGTAGTATTAAACAATATTTAACATCAAGGAACTAAAAAGTAAAGGAACTGAATTCAATTGGAGCACTATCTGCATCTTACTGTTTTTAAATGGAAGAAAAAATAAATAAAAAAGAAAAAATGCAGCTATTGCTACACAAAAAAGAGAATATGTGGAACTAAATTCAATCGAAGCAACATTTACATCTTAGAGAGCATAGAGCAACTATGCTCGTAAAGTGAGCTCGCCTCTAATTGTGCAAAATTAAGGCTGATAATTAAACAACAGGAGATTATAGAGGTGGAGGGATTAAAAAAATAATAAACCTTTGTGGTGGTGTCCAGGCAAGTGACCTAATAGGACCAGTATCAGCATTAAAGAAGAGCAGTGGCCTGGTCTCTGTGGAAAAATATAACATGTTAGTATTACTGAAACAAATTTATGTAAATCACCAGCATTCTTATTCAAATTGGGTATAGAAACAAATCAAGGATCACTACCTGTTGATGGGTCAGTAATTGAAAATTTCCATTGAGCAACCTGAATTCACATATGGATACAAGGGTTATGATCCAAATTGAGAAGATGAAAGGGAAAAGTAACAAGACTGTAATTCTTTCTGCAGAAAGCTACACAAGGTAAAAAGGAATTTAGAAAATTCATGAAAGATATGAACACTAGAGCATTCGAGTAATCAACCACAACCCACTGGATGGTATGCCTAACAGTCCTACGTATTGCTAACGGTCATTCGAAGAAACCAAGATCTTATAATGAGGCTTCCAAGGAATTTAAAAAAAGAAAAAAATTAAATTAAATTAAATCAAATTACGAGAATCTCACCGTTCCGTCATGACATCCAACCAGAATCATATCATGTGGAGGGGACAAGGACCACTCCATTGTTAGAGGAATACTGCAATTGAAATGCAGATAGAAGTCAGAAATTAGAAGGCAATCATGCAAATTGCCAAGTACAGAAATTCATCCTCCACATACTAGTACTGTGATGAGCTACATTGAACATAATCAAATAAACCTCAAGCTTCTGAAAGAGTATCATACAAGAACTGATCATAAAGTACCTTTGCCTACCACCGAACTTCAGCATTGAACATTTAAATATTGGCTGCAACTTGATGAACCGAGGATCAATACTCGCCTGCAAAGTAGGATATATGGACTTCACCGTGTGAGGAAGAGGGACCTCCCACCTGCAGTTCATATTTGCATGCATTGACGTAATGGAGAAAAAGGAAGATAAAATGCAGCATTCAAGTATTAAACCTGATAAAACAAAATCATTAAAAGAAAGCTTACACTTCCAGAGCCCCACTTCCAAGCAACACCGCAAGGTAACCCATTCTACTCGAGGATCCAGGATGAGAAGCATGGACAGGACGCCATTTAACATCCCATGCAACCCTTCCGTTGTGAGCTAAACATAGCATCATCCTAGGCAATGCAACATCCTTGGGAATCAAGTTCGGCGACTTTTTAGCATTTTCATGTGTTCTTTCACAGGGAATCAAGTTCCGAGACTTTTTAGCATTTCCACGTGTTCTTTCAGTGGGATTCAAGTTCCGAGACTTTTTAGCTTTTTCATGTGTTCCATCACTATCTTCAGTTTGATTTCCATCACTATCTTCATCTGTTCTTTCATGTTGCCAATCACTATCCTCATCTGTTCTTTCATCATCTGTTTGTTGTCCAGCAATATCTTCATGTGTTCTTTCTCTGTCTCTAATGAGACTTGCACCAATATTTTTGTAAGTGAAGTCCACAGAGATCGGTTCGACATCAAGGGGATCAATATCCACCTCCTCCACAGAGTAAGAAACAGGTTTCTTTCGTGGTCTCAAACTTGTTCTTGGCGTTTCAGCAGGTTTGTCCTCTACAGGATTTCCATCTGATTTTTTTGGTCTCCCTCTAGGTTTCTGTGGTCCATCAGGTTTGTTCTCCACCGGGTGCTTTCTAGGCCTCCCTCTTGGTTTTGGTGGTCCATCAGGTTTGTTCTTCACCGGGTGCTTTCTAGGCCTCCCTCTTGGTTTTAGTGGTCCACCAGATTTGTTCTTCTCGGGTTCACCTTGCTTTCTAGGCCTCCCTTTTGGCCTTAGTGATACACTATTCGTGGATGTTTCTTCACGAGCAGTTAACAAACACCATATCTGGATGGCTCCTCTTCCCGTTAAAGGGGCACCCATCTTGTGATATGAAGATTCAGGAGGATGAGCAGCAACAGCAACAAACTGCAGATACATATAACATATTTAAATACAATAAAATAAAACAAATAAAAAACAGAAGAGTTAACATTTGTGGTCTACAGTCTACACATATAGGTCTAGGACCAAGAGCAATACCTGACAAAATATGATAAATAGATAAAAACAGCTTAGGTTGATAATAGTAGACATGCAGAGTTACTAGACATCAACAAAATATTTACCAGGTATATTGCCCTAAATAAGTCTAATCTGGCAGATAAAAATGACTATACGAGTTGAAAATTCAACAATCCCACATTCCGAACTAAAATGCACAAGTCTAATTTGGCAGATGGGCAAGGAGTTTTTGGGAGAAAAATACATTCAATACTCTCCTTGCATTCAAAACTGAAAATCTGATCCAGTCAGTTCCAACTTTTGGCATATATAGCCACGTTCTGGAATGACTATCCAGCAAGCAAATATGTTCCACAATCATCTATGCATTATAATACGAGGCTATTCATGTCGGTGTTAGTCATAACAACAGTTTGGTGGTTGATATAAGATACAAACTGAAGTACCTCAGACTTAATGTGATTGTCAGACATTCGTTCATCTTTGGGGCACCAGTCTAATGCCCATACAGCACCGCCAACATGAATCACAAAGTCTTCCCTGAAAATGGGACTGAAAGAAAGGATATGAGTATAGCTGTTGGTTAACTTGAAGGCAAAATAAATAAATGTAGGACTAACAATATCCAACTTCGAAACCTACTTAGATTCTGTACCAGTAATGTCGCTCCCAATCAGCATTCTTCTCTGCAGTAATCCAAGATGACAGGAAAATATGAGAATCAAAACATTCCTGAAAAATAATAACTTCAGATACCTTATCCAGCAAAATACCTTAGGAAATGCGGCAGATGAAAACTGCGGAAGAGTTATCTCACCAATCACATCTGACTCCTTTAAGCTCTGTTGACAAGCAAATTTGACAACTTTTGGTTCATATTTAAAATCCCTCCACTGTCTAAAACAGAGAAATAACAACAACGTAAGCATCATAGAGTTCCAACTTCCAACCAGTTTACCAAAAAATCCAACGCAAATAATACTCATAGTTACATAAACTGTACCTCAAAAAGATGACAGAATTGGAGAACCGCTGATTCTCCTCATTCTCAGAGTCAAGTACATCCAGCTGTCCGCATAGTCTAGAAATAGTATCCACGGCTTTGAAGTGATTCTCAACGGAAGAATCAAACTTTGAAATTTCAAATTCCAGCGAAGCATCTGTATTGGGGTCTTCAGACGTGGGAGGTGATGGCGGTACAGACGCGGGAGGTGATGGCAGTGATAAAGAAGGCAATGCTTGAGATTCTTTACCTTCTAAACTTTTAGGCTTGGCAGAGAATTCCTGTGGAGCATTACTAGTAGGACTTTCAGAAGCGGGAGGCAATTGTGACGATTGAGATACTTCAGAAGTTCTCCTCTTCTTTCGTTCAGAAATACTACTTCCTGGTGGAGCATCAGTACTGGGGATTTGTGAACCAGGAGGCAGTTGTGAAGTTTCTGAAACTTTAGCCCGGACAGGAGCCTTCCTTTTCTTCTGTTTAGGAACTTCACTTTGCTCCGGAGCCACCGGCGGCAAGCTCGAACGTTTAGTCCGAGCAGGGGCCTTCCTCGTACTTCTCGCGAGCTGTGAAAGGGAAAGGTCCATGCTTTCATCTGAACTCATTCTTCCAGCAGTTAATTTCTACAGCCCACTTGGAATTAGAACAATGCTGAAGCATGCAACAACTATTTTATTCCATGAACAAAAGTTAACCTAACACTCAAACATAATCAAATTAGCAGCTTTCAGCAAATTCAAATTCTATACAGAAAGTTAACCGCTTTCACCAAATTCAACCATCAAACTCAATATGAACACTAGAAATCAACAGAGTTTAGTTACATACAACATGGCATATATCTATTTCAGCAATTCATCCATTCGTTAATGTTGATAGATACTAATGACAATGTAAATCAGATGAAAGCAGCAAAATAAAAAAACCCACCTGAACTACGGGTGAAAAGCGCCGACGGCAACGATCCGGGTCGGGTCTGTGTGTTAAATTAAACTAAAAACATCTGCAGTTAAAACTCAAGGATTATTAAAACTAATATATCTAAAGTAAACCTAATTCTGGTTGGAATTGGGGGAAATTGCCAAATTGGAAAGCTCACGAATCACCTATGACCTAACGATGGGTGTAAATCGCGAGCTGGAAATTACTAATCCGTAGAACGATTGGAAAACGTAAAGAAGGAAATTACTAATCCGTAGAACGATAAGAAAACGTAAAGGTAAGCGGAGGAGGTGGTGGATGGCGACGGGGTGAACGGGGAGACTGGAGATGGAAGTGGTGTGGCGTCGAGTGGAGAGGGAGGCGGAGGAAGGGGGAAGATGAGAGGCGCCGTCGTGGAGGAGATACTGGTAAGGTGAGAGACGCGATGGATGAGGCTTATGTGGGAGTGGTGATTCGACGGAGGAGGAGGCGTGGGTCGGCGGAGGCGTGAATGGGGGAGAGTAGGGGAGGATGGAGGCGGCAGTATGTATGTAATTTGGGTTTTGTTTGGGAACATAAAAAGAAATAAGGCTAAAATGCAATTTTGGGTTTGGGGAAGTTTTTTTTTTTTTTTTGAAAGTCAAAATACAATTGACCGGTCCAGTCCGGGCCAAACCGAAAACCGACCGGTTTTGACCCGGACCAGATCGGAAACCGAATTTTTTAAAAAAGCAGGAATCGGTAATCGAACTTGAATAGGTCCGGATCAGCCCGGAAACCGAAATTCCGGTCCGATTCGGTCCAGTTTTCCAGTTTTTCGGTTAATTTTTGCTCAGCCTATCTGCAAGTAACATTTAAGTATGACTTGCTCTATTAGATTTCTTCAGTCCTTCAAACTGAATACTCTCCAAAGTTACCACAGCTTTTCACTTGAAACAGAGAAGTTACTTTACTGCTTCATACACCAACATGTAGTATGGATTGAATTGGTTTTTTCTTCTTGGTGAGAGAATAGAACAGGTTACAAGAATTAGATATTTCTCTAAGCTAATATTTGAAGCTAAGTTATGGATTTGGTGATGAACTTGGCTCTGGATATTTGAATGCTTGAATGCTTTCTGGATGTGAGAAATTCCAACACTTTTTCAATATGCAGGAGGAGGTATTTATAGGCAGTGATTCAAAAGTAGTCGGTAGACAGTAGACACATCAAATGTCAGTTAGACACATTGAATACGACACCATTTGAACTCCTGACAACCTTGTACTTGATGTGATGTTGTTGAGCAGCTTCAACAACTTTTGTCAGGTTGTGCAGGCCCACTGGATTCTGTTGTCAGAATGGTCACTAACCACAAAAGTCAGCCCGGAATCATATCCAACTTTTGCGGCCTTAACACTGAAGTCAGTCCGAGAAATCTTGGCAAAGTCTTGATTTGGCATGAATGACTTTCCTTGTCCTGAGCTATCTTCAGCCTGACCAGCAGATGATGTCTTAGCCTGATGTATGTTATATGTCAGCCTGAATCTTCAAGCTTCAGCCTTCAGCTTGAGTTGCAACTTCAGCCTGCAAAACAAACCTAAACTTGAACATACAATTCAGCCTGAAAACATAAAAATGACTAGATACCACCTTTACAGACTTAAGCTGAGAAAGCTTAGTATTAGGGGTTATATATCAGCCTGCTACTATACTCGTATCATCATCAAAATCCTAATAAAGTCAGTCTAACACAAAATTTACATAAATCTTGAATGGTTGGACCTAAATTTAAACTTAACATTTTTTAAAGGTAGAAAGCTAAACATGTCAGTACTGATTCAAGAATTCTGGCATAACAAAGTATCTAGAAATCCGGAGCCGATCTTCTATCCCGCCTTATCATGTCCCATTTTATGTCTCGGGTTTTTTTTTTTTTTTGAGAGGAATCAAGCATTTGTATTAGAATAGGTCAAGTGTCAAGTACAACGGGCTGAGGGAATGGAAGTCCCGAACAGCCACTACTATCACAAATGCAATACTTAGCAAGTAAGTGCGCTAAAGAATTACAATGTCTGCGCACAAAATTGAAAGAAATAGATGAAAAGGAAGCTGTAAGGGTTTTAGTTTCCATAAGAATAGAGCCAGCAGGTGCAAAGGACAAGGTCCGATCCTGTAGAGCAGTCACAACATTAGAGCAATCACCTTCAATTATGACATGTTGCCAGTTCATCTTGTTGCCCAGTTTTGTAGCCAGATTCGCAGCATATGCTTCTGCTATCTCAGGTTGCTGAATGAAAGGGATGACTTTACACTCCCAAGCCACAATAGTACCTGTTGAATCTCTGGCTACTGCTGCCACTTGAGCTTGCTGCGCAGTATGGGATATCCCGGCGTCAAAATTGATCTTCAGCTGTCCTGGTGCAGGGGGCTGCCAGGAATCTGCAGTGGTATTCGGCTTCGTTCCTGTGGCTTTGAGTTGCTGCTGCGCCATGGAATATCTCTGAAGATAATCCCGTGCAAAGGAAGCGGCCTCGTCAGGTGGTCTCTGTTCAGTCTCATGAGTTCGACAATTGCGGTTAAACCACAAAGTCCAACATCCACAAACAAACAAAAGGAGTTCCTGTCTCGATAATTGCAGCCTGATGGATTCCACCCACTCACCAATATCTGCAGAAGAGTGATATATAATAGAATGCGGGAGATTAGTAATAGCCCAAAATACTCTAGCAACATGACAATCTTTGAAGACGTGGAGCAAATTTTCATCCATAGATTCACACACAGAGCATTTAGTTTCCAGCGTAATGTTCCTGCGGTGTAATGCAGTAAGGGTGGGAAGAGCATTTTGCATTAACCTCCAAAAGAAAATTTTAATTTTGCTGGGAAGGGATAGAGGCCAAATCCATTGAAAATTTCGAGCTTGTGCATTGCTGCTACTTTGGCCCTGTGCATCAGCTACACTAATATCTTGCAGCGTCATATCCAGGTGATAAGCTGATCGAACTGTGTATATGCCAGTTTTGGAGTAGTGCCAAACTCGCATATCCCTCACATCACTTTCAGGTAAAGGAATCTGTCGAATGGCATGAATATCCTCTTCCCAAAAGAGGGACTGCAGTATATGATCATTCCAGCATCTGTCCGCAGGGTCAATCAGTTCGGAAACAGTAAGGTCTCCAAGTTCGTACAAATCAGGGGTAATAGGAGAGAAAGGGCCATCTCTAGGTATCCAGGAATCATGCCAAACTCGAATATTATCCCCTGTCCCTACTCTCCACCGTATCCCTTTGTTAACAAGACTTAAAGCCCCAGAAATACTCTTCCAAGTGAAAGATGAGTTGGTTTTAGGGACAGCTTCAAGGATGTCGGAGTTGGGGAAATACTTAGCTTTAAGAACTCGACTTAATAGAGACTCTGGAAACTGAATTATTCGCCAGATTTGTTTACCCAACATAGCTTGGTTAAAACTACGTAGATCACGGAATCCCATCCCTCCCTCTTTTTTGGATTTGCACAGCTTCTTCCAACTAAGCCAATGAACTTTGTTTTGCGACCCATTACCCCACCAAAAGGAAGCTATAAGAGAATTAATTTCCTTAAGTAAATAATCAGGAAGACGAAAACAACTCATCACATAGGTAGGAATAGCTTGTAAGACAGATTTAATTAGCACTTCCTTCCCCCCTTTGGAAAGAAACCTATTCCCATATCCCTCAATACGCTTCCAAACCCGTTCCCTGAGCCAACCGAAGACTTCTTTTTTTTATCTACCCATGCTAGTCGGTAGCCCCAGATACTTATCATGCTTATCGACAACACTTACGGGAAGGACAGCCCTAATCTCGTCAATCCTAGCATGCTCACTGTTTCTACTAAAGACCACAGTAGATTTATCTAAGTTAATCTCTTGCCCAGAAGCTTTACTGTATTTCCGTAAGATATTACTGACTTCCATAGCGGCTAAAGGAGAGGACTGACAAAATAATAATGTGTCATCAGCAAAAAGAAGATGGGAGATCCTTGGTGCTCGCGGAGTAACGGCCACCCCACGTATCACCTCCCTCCGCTCAGCATTTTTAATGAGGGCGTTGAAGGCCTCAGTGCAAAATAGAAACAAGTATGGTGAAAGGGGATCCCCCTGTCGGATCCCCCTCTCTGGCCGGAAAGACTCAAGAGGGTCCCCATTAAGCAGGAAAGAGTAGGAGACTGAAGTTACAGTGATCATAATGAGACGAATAAAAGACGCTTCGAATCCTAATCTCTCCAGGACTTTCTCCAGAAAAACCCATTCCACTCGATCGTATGCTTTACTCATGTCAAGTTTTAAAGCCATGTACGACTCTTTGCCCTTTGTTTTGCTTTTCAAAAAATGATTTATCTCATAGGCAACTAAGACATTATCAGTAATTAACCTATTAGGGACAAAAGCAGATTGAGTTTCAGAGATAATGGTATTCATGAAAGGTTTGAGACGATTGGTAATGGCTTTAGATGCTATTTTGAAGACAACATTGCTGAGACTAATTGGGCGGTATTGGGTTATCTTCTCTGGGTTTTTACACTTGGGAATTAAAACAACATGGGTGTGATTAAGTTGGGGTGGGAGTATATGATTATTCAGCAGGTTCAACACACAAGAGGTAACAGAAACACCCACATCATTCCAAAACCGTTGGTAAAATAAAGCAGGTAAACCATCAGGTCCAGGGGATTTAAGGGGATACATAGAAAAGAGAGCAGTACGTACCTCATCCACTGTGAATTCTTGGCAGAGCACTTGGTTAA
>JAYMSL010000424.1:0-24851 GCA_036897195.1 Plantago coronopus
CTAGTTTCTTGTCATGGCGTCAGCTATTGGATGTTCTTTCAAGCTCAATCACCAAGGTATTCATTACGCCTCCTTAATCCTTGTATCTTCACATATCATCACCATCCTCATCTCTGTAATTGTGGTGTCGGTGAGGTTCCATTGGTGTCTATTGCCAGCACTGTCACTTTCACAAGCTGACTGATTGACTGAAATGAATAGTCCCACTATTTTCCTCTTCCCAAAAAGGTTCACGAGTGACAAAAATCGAAGCTTGGTATGTAAAGACCGTTGATTTTGATTAATGGTGTCTGTTTTTATGCAGCGCGAGTGTCGAAATGGAGGTCTCCACGAGCTGCTGTTCTTTCTAGTATTCATCTCCCAATGCGTAGTTATGAAGTTAAGAACAGGTAATTATCTGCCAAGATATCCCACTGTTTATACTTCATGCTTTAGCTGGGTTCAAGTGTTCAACCCAATTTTGTTTGTATCAAAACCGGTAAGAACTGTCAAGTTCTTGTTGTCATAATGCCAAGAGTCTTGCAATATGCATATACACTTCTACCCGGGTTAGATGACTTCATTTTGATGCTGGATATATAAATTTGATCCTTTTACCCTCTCAGTGTCTGCCTGAACTGTGTTGAAGTGTGGGTATCTAAGATAGATGGATTTGAATCAAGTTTATTTCAATGTCTAATATGATAATGAATTATGAAAAATCCTGAAGTTAACTTTCGAAGTAATAGGATATCAGTTTGATGAAAGGCTTTGGTGTTAGTCCTGAAAGTATATTAGATAACACGAGTAAACGTATTAACTTAACACTAGAGACGATTTAGTCACTCATTTAAAAAGGGCTGATCTCATTACTTCTTCATTGTCCCCTGGACTAAATATTTGATATTAAACGCCTTTGCCTGAGATCAAGTAATCTCTCTGCAGGACTAATGTGGATGACATAAAGGCTCTTCGACTGATTACTGCCATCAAAACCCCATATCTACCTGATGGAAGGTTTGATTTAGAGGCCTATGATTCTCTAGTGAACTTGCAAATTGAAGATGGCGTTGAGGGTGTGATTGTTGGAGGTACAACTGGTGAAGGACAGTTGATGAGCTGGGATGAGCATATTATGCTTATTGGTCACACCGTTAATTGTTTTGGTGGATCCGTCAAAGTCATTGGGAACACTGGAAGTAACTCAACCCGGGAAGCAATTCATGCTACTGAACAGGGATTTGCTGTGGGAATGCATGCTGCTCTTCATATCAATCCTTACTATGGTAAAACGTCGCTCGAAGGTTTGACTTCTCATTTTGAAAGTGTGCTTCCTATGGGTCCAACAATTATTTACAATGTTCCATCAAGAACGGGTCAAGACATTCCCCCACACGTGATCCAGAGAGTAGCACAGAGTTCCAATTTGGCAGGTGTGAAGGAATGTATGGGAAATGATAGGATCGAGCAGTATACAAGTAAAGGCGTTGTAATTTGGAGTGGGAATGACGATGAGTGCCATGATTCAAGGTGGGAGTATGGAGCTACAGGAGTAATTTCAGTTACAAGCAACTTGGTTCCTGGTTTGATGCGAGAAATCATGTATGGAAAAAACCCATCTTTGAACTCAAGGCTTATGCCTCTTTTCAAATGGCTTTTCTGTGAGCCAAACCCAATCGGCTTAAACACAGCTCTTGCTCAGCTTGGGGTTGTGAGGCCAGTCTTTCGCTTACCGTATGTGCCCCTTCCCTTGGAAAAGAGGGTTGAGTTTGTTAATATTGTGAAGGAGCTTGGCCGAGAGAATTTTGTCGGAGAGAAGGATGTTCAGATCCTGGATGATGATGACTTCATTTTGATTGGTCGGTATTAGCTGCATCAGAAACTAGATTTGATTTTTAACGTAGTTGTATTGTTTCATTACTGTTTCTGGAGAAAATAATCGACATTTTTGTGTTGCTTTTCTAGGGAGGTAAAGCTCAAACATCCGAACGAGCTTTTAACTGCCTATGTATGTCTACACTTGTGAGATTTCTTGAACTCTATTCTGGAGTACGAATTGCAATACTGTGTGTGTCTGTCTGTCTTGTAAAGTTGTGATGAAATCGCTTGCATGCATATTGTTTATACCTGTTTTGAGGAGTTGCAGCAATCTTATTGTGAATAACTGGGCAGCGCCATGTGGGATTAACTTACATGTACTATATCTTAGTAAAGCTGTGACTTATGTATACTATGCCAATGGTTATTGAATGGCTATGAATTATGATAGACTTATTTACTGTTTAGCTGCCGATTCTATGTGAGAGTGCACCCGGGTTTACCGCTTTTAGCTGTGCTCAGTGTCTGTCAGTTGCAGTTAGCAACTTTCCTATAGTTTGTGATAACCGGAGAGGCTATACGTTCTACTTCCTACTTGACTCGAACACATCATCTGCTCATGTCACTGAGGACTATAAGTCAGCCATGGCTTCTGTATCTTAACGTTTCATCTGGTGATGTTCGAATCTGTCATCAGTGTCAATGTTCTATTGCAAAACCATATAAGAACAACTTTCAAATTCTCATTGATAACTCTTTGCAGTAGGAAAGCCTTGTGTACTTTATTGTGTTTATTTACAGTTTGAGCTTCCTGTGTATTGAACTCTTTACATTCCTCTTTGTACAACTTGCGAGTTCTAATTTTGCTTTATATTCACATACTCTAACATCTGGTTAGTATAGTGCGTTCCTCGTTCGACAACTTCAATTATTGACCTTGCCGATTATTCTGGGAAATGGGACAGCATCTTTGATGTCATTGAGTCCAGTTGCATAAAGAACCAAGGGATCAAACCAGAAACTGAAGCCTGAGGACTTCACCGCACCATGCCTCCTAAGATCCAGATACCATTCATATTGCTGCTTCTCTAAGCCAAATTCCCTGATCCTGCACCAACAAATTTCAAAGTTACCGATCGATTTGATCGTGTATTTGGGGGTTTGTCAGTCATCTCTACTTGCAGAAAATATCCTCACCTTGTGTTCAGTGTATTGAAGCGTTCTTCGCTCTGGCTTCCTCTGATCAAAGTTCCAATCTGCAGACATTAACAAAGTCAGCAGGTCTATTGATTCATTTTGATTAGAGATCCTGCTGTATCATATGGTGAACTGAACTCGTACCTTTGGCACGATCACATCAAATGATGCTACTGTCCTTCCATCATCGTTCAAGCGTACGTAGAAGGGCCTTAGTTCTCTGGGGTGGTTGTATATGATTATCGGCCTCTTGTATACTTCGTCTGTCAGGTAACTGCCATGTAGAAAAGAAGTTCAACCTTCATTCTAAGATTGTTTGGGTTATTTCTAAACCTGCTAACTGGGGCTTATCATACCTTTCATGTTCCTCCCTAAGAGGAGAGCCCCATTCGACTTTTGCTTCGAAATTCTTGCCTGTGACCTGCTTAAGAAAATTCACTGCCTCAGTGTAAGAAACCTTCTCGAATCGACTTGTTGCCATCAAATGAAGGCGGTCCTTGATGAATTTGTCTACGCGCTTGGCGCAAAAATCTAAATCTTCTGCGCAGTTATCTAGAAGATATTTCGACATGAACTTCAAGAAATCATTTGCGCACTCCATTGAATCCTGAAATTGTCAAAGAATAAGTAATCTACACAGAATGGAAGAAAGGAAGTACGATTCAAATTCGCAGCTAAATATACCTCTAGCTGTGAAAAAGCCATTTCAAGATCAACCATCCACATCTCAGGCAACAATTTCTTGGATTCAGTTTTCCTCGCACTGAACCTTGGTCCGAACGAGTAAACATGCCCCAGAGCACTTGCAAAGCTCTCCAAGTGCAAGCGGCCATTCGAGGTAAGATACGTTTCACAAGCAAAGAAATCTTGTGCGAAATTAACTTTCTTGGTGTCTAAAGACATCCCAGTTGATGCCTTTTGTTTTCTTTCCAACTGGGATACTAGATCAGTTGTTTTCTTCAGATCATGAATAGCTGCAGCAATAGCTTCTCTGTTACTCTCATTCCTCTTGAGCTCCTCGATTTTCTTGGTTTTTTCTCCGATTGAAGCCTTGATAGTTTCTAGTTTGACTCCTCCTGCAGTTGTTTCGTGTGTCTCTTTACCCAGAAGGGTGGTCACTTGGAATTTGTCACCCAATCCTCCACAGTCGGTGCTTGTGATTATGGGCGCTTGAACGTATAAGAACCCGTTCTCGTGGAAAAAGTCATGTGTTGCTTTTGTCATGCTACTTCGAATCCTCACAACAGATGCTACCTGTGAGGGAATATAGAACAAAACTCATCAAATAGTTAATAGATTAAGTTCTTGAGAATAATGTCTGGCCTAGAAATGAAGGGAACGGATGCAATCACCGTTGTTGTGCGTGGTCGAAAATGGGTGGTATCTCTCAATGACTCGAGGGGCAAACGCTTCTTTGACAGAGGATATCTCTCGTGATCAACTACGCCAATATGAAGAATTCGATCTGTGTTAAGCTCAATGCTCTGCTTCCCTTGTAAAGAAGGCTTTTGCAATATGCCCTGGACTAATATACACGTTCCCGTAGGCATAACAAGACTCGGAGGAGCCAATGTCGAGTCGATCAGCACCTGTTCGGAGAAGAGAAGAGATAAACTAACCACTATGGCCAAAATTTGCTAAACAAAGAACTAATTGTGAGGTTACCTGTAGAGCTGAAACACAGGATCCATCACTAATTTGCAGAATGGAAATTGACTGCTGTGGTGGCTTAGGAAGAACAGCATCAAACTTGTCGCGAATACGATGATGATCACCTCCACCTAAAACCTTCATGATCGAACGAAAGAAGGGCAACCTGCTTTGCAGTACCTCAACACAGGTAACGTCTTTATGAGGCTCGGTAGCATGCTCTTGCACTGCTGCTGGTATAACTGGAACAGGTTCTTTTCTAAATTCTCGAGATGACTTAACCCATCCACCAATCACAACTCTCTGCCCAATCAACGAAACCCCTCCATCAGGACGGTTTACTATGGACTTCAAGAGTACTCTCTTCGTGTACTTAGAGACGGCTAATGGTACTTCAACCGGACGTTGTTGTTCCTGTTGTTGTTGTTGTTGAGGTGTAAGAGCAGGCTGATGTTGTTGTTCAGATGCCATTTGCTGATGGAAATGGCGATAAAAGTTGGCGAAAACGGAGGAGGATAGTCGGGTTTGGAGGTTGGTTTGTGGGGTTTAAGGTAAGATGGGGAATAGTGTGGAGAGAGATAGGAATTTATAGTAGATGTGTGAAGAGGAAGGTGACAGAAAGAGGTTTGTTTGAGCTGAGAAGAGAAGATTGAAGGACAAGGGAAAAGGAAAGGGATAGTTTGAAAGAGGGTGTTTGAGTTTAGCAGGCAAACAATTTACAGCAGATTGTTTCAGAACCAAGGTTTGGTATTCTTCATTACTTGGCTATTTCATTACTCCTAATTATTTTTTGTAATCCGAACCCGAACCCAAACACGAGTGGACTTGCTTTTTTATCACTCCGACTTTAGGATATATCTGGTCGGATCGGGTTAATCCGAATACACAGCCCTACACATAAGAAAGCGTATCAATTTTATTCACCATCTTTACTCGAAGTTAATATAATACTGGACTTCCATCAAAACGATGAGTTGATGATCAATTGTCCAGGTTTTCAATTTAAGAGCATGTTTGTTATGATGGGAGTTTATTATGATGGGAGATTTATTTACCTGTCGGTACGTACCATGCTGGATCAAGTTGTAAAAAAAAAGAGCCAAACAGTGTCACTCCAATTTAGAGCCGATTTATCGTAGGGGAGGCTACACATCCTAAAACTAAATGTGTATACGTTCATGCACATTTAGTTTTAAGATGTACAACTGCATCTGCACATTTGTGATGCACATACGGTGAATAAATCCAAAAAATCATCTTTTGTAAGTTTTAGGGAGTTGCATCATTGATCCTGAAATTGGAGTCCCAGATGGTACCTTTTTGCAATTTTCCCTATGATTGAGTTAATGGTCTAAGACTCTAAGTGGCTGATGCCCATGACCGGAGACTAATTTTCGGACAGTCCTGTGATTGGTTGAGGTTCATGACGTGGCAAACTGAGATAAGCATCTCATACCCCTATTTTTGCTGGGTTTGAAGATAGGAAGTTAGGTTATGGAGATATGAGTCCCAAGCTCACAAAATTTGGACACAAACATGAGACTGAAATGTCTGACCAAAAATGGAAATTAATGTTGAATTACCCATATACAGTTTCGAGGCCCAATACCCAAAAAAAGTAGGCAACCGGTACCAAACAAACCATTAACATTGTATCAACCTAGAGCTAGAGGTACACGGGATTTGAAAGAAAAGTTATGTGAAAAAGCATAACGTAAAAGTATGTTTTTTCTTCATAAACGTATGTACTTTAATGGTGCAATAAATTCATTTGAGAGATAATGGTGCAATAAATTCATTTGAGAGATATGAAATCTAAACATATAAATACTTACGACATCTGAACTTACTTTTACCATAACATACTTTTTACCATAACATACGTTTTACTGTATCACACGATTTCACGAGCCATGGAGATGAAATTAACTTCCTTGATGGTACTTCTTATCATCTCTTCAGCAGGTTGGTTTTTAAATTCAGAAATTAGTGATAATTATCTATTTTTAAGAATTAAAAGTTTTTGGTATGCAATTTACTCGACTATATAAATGAACTCTTTACTCATTAAACAATTAACAATTTACATCCCTTTATTATTTCTTATTTGCAATGTACGAGTAACATTCACTGATTTCTTATGGTAGGACTCGTAACAGAAAGCATGAGTGCAGATAGTGTACAAGCACCAACGAAACAAGGTAAATAAATTTTTTTGAACGACAAATTATTATAAAGTACAAACTATTACTATTGGTCGATCGTGTCTACGAATTTTGATAATATATTTATTCTACATCAGTTCCAAATGGAGTGGGGAATTGCTGGCCGAGTGCCGAGATATGTGCCGCAAGAAGTTGCTCTAATGACCAGGATTGTTTTAATTTGGAAATTTTTGATTATGAGTGTGGACCTTGTGTGGATAATAAATGTGGATGTAATGTTTAATTATATTGTTAAATCTTAAATAAATATCTGTTACAATTACAATAGATAAAATTTTTAATATATGATTAATCAAATATTCTACCTGCTTTAATATATAGAAAATAATCATCTATGATGGTGGTGATCGAATTCGTGACCTCTTAAATTCGGGATGTCTCATCTTACCACTCGACTACGAACGCTTTGACTATATTATTATGTTTTACATGTTTATAAATCCAAAATTATCTAATATTACTATTACTATTGTACAAAAGTGATTGTATTAAAGAAGTATTCACAAATCACAAAGACGGTTATATATAACCATCTATAAGTTGTAACATGATGCTTTGAATTATTTATTTTATTAGCTAATAGAGTGAAAAATTTTCTAAAAATTAAGTTAGAGAAATTACTTGAAAATCTTATTAATTCAATTTCTAAAATATTTATATAGAAAAACTGATGTCGCAATTCATTTAACTTCTAGAGGAGACAAATATGCTAAATAAAATGTAATATCTCTCATCCCGCATCGATAAAAACTGAGACACGTGTCTCAAATAAAAAGTTAAATATATCCGCAACTCATTTTAGCCTCTTTGGACACTCTAAAAGAAAACTAAGTACAACAAACGCATTACACATTGTAATATTGTTCTCTCCGAACACTATGAGAGATCACCAAGATACAAAATTGGACTTCCTAGAATGTAGATAGGAGTAATCAGTTTCGGTTTTCGAACAATCTTTGAAAATCTCTGAACTCGGACTCTGAGTGACATTATATGTAACTTTGATTATTCGCTTTCGTATTAGCTCATTTCTAATCACGTCTATATATATGTACAAGGGTGTTAGAGTTTATGAGAGATCACACACAAAATTGGACTTTCTAGAATGTAGAGGAGTAAGCAGTTTCGGTTTTTGAACGATGTTTGAAAATCTTTGAATGCGGACTCCGAGTGACATTAACTATAACTTTGATTATTCACTTCGTATTAGCTCATTTCTGATCACGTCTATATATGTGTACAAAAGAAGTTGTAGATTATACAGTGAAGATGGAAAATAGAAAGAAGAGAAATAGAATATGCTAACATACATAATTGCAGCAGGCCAGGCACAGTGTGTGTGTGAGTGTGTGTGGAATAATCCAGCATTTGTCTTAGGTTGGATGTATGTGTTTGAAATTTTTGTCTGTTGGGGACCTCTTTCTTTCTCCCCTACTGCATATTTAGCCACTCTATCTCCTTATTATTATGGCTATGGTCAGTATTCATCCATCCAGTCCACTCCACACCCCCCCTTCACTTCATCCCTTTCCCTTTCCGGATTTCGAATACTACTTCATTCACTTCTCCTTATACGAATAAGGCAACAACATCATGGCGAACGCCAACTATCCCTACCTGAAGCTGCTCTTGTTCTTCACTTTGTTTTGTGCTGCTGCATTTCTAGTAAAAGGTCACTCTCTTATGTCTTGCCTTACCTATCATTGTGTTTGTTGTATCCCCACATTCTTTTTCGAGCATTTGTATCTGTATACGCCTCATTGGACTACATTGTTCTTCGTATATATCTTGTGTTTCTGGTATACATGCTATATATGGTGTATAAACTAACTTGCATTATTAAACTACTACTATACATATAGTTGCCTAGAAACTGGTAGAAAAACAGTACTTTTCAAAGACAGATTACTATTCGAACACGATACTTGTTCTGTAGTGTCCCAGGTTCATATTACAGCATCTTTGTTCCTCTTGTTTTAAGCAATTTACTGTTCTGACTTGTTCAATTTTCATGTAATGTCATGTTGCTATGATGATTTTGATTTCTTACTAACCTGAATAGCATATTACTGATGTCACAGGTTCAAGAATTCAAGTGGATTTTCACAGTAACCCGACACCTTCTAACCATTTATCAGCGAAAAGAGAGCTAAAACAAAAGGTCAGATTTCGAGCACTGTTCCATTACTAGAGGTCACATTACTTGCAAGAGTTTTGCTAATATTATGTGTTCATGACTCGCAGGACAATGCACGAAGGTTATTGATTGGTTCTGTAGCCCCAACGTGCACTTACAACGAATGCAGAGGTTGCAAGTACAGATGCAGAGCTGAGCAAGTCCCAGTTGAAGGAAATGACCCAATCAACAGCGCGTACCACTACAAATGTGTCTGTCATAGGTGATGTTTTTGCACTGAATGACATGAGAAGGTTTTGCTGCTAGATTTCCGGTCCAGATGTAGAAATATGCTTAGAGAATTATGTGTTTCTTAATAGTATATTGGATGCCATATTGTATGAAGTTTTGGAATGAGTGATTGTTTCTAAGTCCCTTTTTTCGGTGAAGATTCTTTGTATATCTGAAATTTTGCAGTTCTTAGTTGTTGCAGAGATATTTGTCCTGCTCTACCACAATATGAGCAGCAGTACTGCCTGTTCCAGAACACTATCTCCAAGTTCTCTTTTTATTTTTATGCATAATGCACATAGTTAATCATTAAAATGGAAGTTTTCACACCAAATCGACTGATAACAAACTGCGATGTTGGCTATTATTATTGATATTTTCTAAAAAATTACGCAAAAATTCAAGAACCAGACAAATGACAGCTTCATATGGAAGTGGCAAGGAAATTGTCATGACAAGGCCTTATCTTTGACTAGAAAATGGCTCGACTTGATTTCCATCTATCTATCTGCGAATAATGAAAAGGAAATGGCTGGCTCCATGAAATGAAATTTGAGCAAGAGGAATCTTGGAAGGGGTTTAACTGGGGTGAGCAAAATGAGACACAAGGTACACTGCAACAGGCACATGAAATGTAAGTGGTCCAGAAAGTTGGAGCCTGAGCCTTTGTGCTATACAACAATCACATGGAATCTACTAACACTTATCTTGCTCTAACAATTTTCCATTAGGACAAGAAACATATGTACAAACCACTCACAGGTCCACAGAGCTCCTTGCTGCTGTGCTAGTATGTAGTCACGTCCGAGCCAGGAATTTAATTCTGGTCCGACGAATATTGTCCAGATACTTTTTAATGGGTGAATCAGGTAAACGAAAATGAATACGCACATATTGTTATTTTTAAGTGTTGTGAGCTCGGATAAATGGACATGAATATGTGCATACAGCTGTGCGATAAAATACCAACATAGTTGGAGATTACTGAAGATTCGGGTGGGTGGTCGCCCGTCACACACGGCCCCAAATGTAGTACAAGGAAACAATTCCCAAGATGGTTCTGTAGAATTACCCTTTGATTGACTGGGAAAGTTCTGGCATGAAATTATTTGAGTTAACTGTTAGTAGTTGCATGATCAGTAGATTGGAAGCTGATTGAAGATTAACAGTTTCTGATATAATTGTACTACTCTTTCTGCAAGAATCTGTAGCAGAAGATGATTGCATCAGTATGATCAGTGTCCATGCCTCACTGTGACAGAGGAGATAAAATTATTGGTGCTTCCAGAGATGTCCATGACAACTATTCATTGAAGCAGCTTATGATAACATCTGACTAGAGTGGCCTGTTTCAGGCCATGAGTATAATGTTCATAAATACTTCAATGGCTTCTAAATCTAGCAGACCAGTGTAGTGGAACTTGCTTGAACTTCCATGCTGCAGGTTGCAAGTACATACCTGTTTGAAGTGGCTATTGGGGTTGTTGTCCCCGGCCCTTTTTCCTTCATCTCCGCCTTTCGAATATTGTTACACCTGCATTCTTAGTTTTAGTCGTATGAGATCATTCTCATTTCAGTTCTTGGTAGTTCATAATTATTGTTATAACAAACACACTTTTAGTTATGCTCCTTCACCATTTTAGGAGTTCTAATGATTATTCGTCAAGTGTCTTCTACTATTATAATACATTATACACGTTCGAGAAGTAAAGTCTTAGACAAACCACACGACGCCTTTACAATTCAAGTCATCATGCCACTGCCTCTCCGAGCCTTCAAAATGGCAGTGGTCCAAAGTCAATGAATATTTTAGCAACCTACATATAATGCTGGCAGCATTCTAAATGAAAAGAAAGAATAAAAGCAACATCTTCTTTATACCAAAGCCCTTCAATGTAATGATCACACCCACACCCTCAAGGATGCTAGCCCTTAATCTATCACATATTCTAATGTGCATTAACACTTGTATACAATATTTAACTTCCTGTCATAATGACCACCATCATTAACACAGTAACACACACTATATATAAACCAAACCAAGCCACAAATCATCAAGAACTTACCAACAAATTGTGTTGAAATGCTTCGCAGGCCTTACAGTGTCTCTTCGTTTCCCAATTCAGCTTTGTGGTCCCACTTGCGGAGACGCAAGAGGAGGAGAAAGGGAGGGGCGATAAGGCTAGGGACCAGACGCAGAGGGTTTAGCATTGGATACCGCCCCATGGTGCATTGGGGAGTCATGGCATGCCCGTTTCGGGTGCTGAGGAAACTGATTATGGAAATGGCAAAGAGTGGGAAGTTGGTGGAGGCCTATTGCTGGACGTTGCCGTTTCTGAGGGCTCAGTTGTTTCCTTTGGTTTGAGATTTCTGGCATGTAAAAATAATGGTGTTGTACATGTTTTTTTTTTTTTTTTGAGATTGTGTTGTACATGTTTTGTTGATCAATGTTTGGCCCTTTCTTGGGTTTGTTTTGCTTCGTTCGTGTTTTAAACTTTTAATCCTCATGTGAAGGGTACGGTAAAATTACTCCCAGATTATGTTACATGAGAGGTTAATTTGTGATTTCAAGATTTAAATTTTCACTTTTCATCAAGGTTAGAGTACTATAGGGTACTACAGGTTCCATCCTCTGCATTTGTTGTAAGTGCACATTTGTTGCTCCATTCAGAATTCAGAATGATGTCTCCCCTATACAGCTATACTGCATTGGAAGCTCCTCTATTTTAGTGTTTTTTGCCTTCTAACATTCCAAACTATTAGACACTTTTGCTATTATTCAAGGCTTAGCTAACACTTATTTCCATCATCTTCTATTTCTTTTATCAAATTAGCAAAAACACAATGTGTACCATATCATTAACCATGAACCAATGAATTTGCTCATTATTGTGAACTATGTCAAAACTTCAACCCATATAAGCTTCAAATAACAACATTTCAATCCGAAAATGAACAGATGGAGTAGCATGTGATTATTGATTACATGTTACAACAACACAATAAGATTTCAATCCTTTTGCTGCTCTCCCAACAGCGGATCAACAAGCATGTCATCATGGCTGTCATGGCTGTCGATGCATTTCTTCACAATGCACATCCCAAAATTGCCAATGTATGCGGTTATTACGCCGCATCCAACCAAGAAGGCCACGATAGGCTCCATCTGAAAATAAAAAGATATAGATCACATATGACATCCAAACAAAAAATGAATTGAACTCCTCAACAAACAACACATCACATAAACAATATAGATATAGCACTATATTCACAGGAAACTCAAAAAACCCGTCACAAATCATACAGAGTTCCATATGACACGGACAAGTAATTTCATCACAAAACAATTTAGATACCCGAACCGAATTCAGTCATGAAACAGATAAGAGGAATTGAAGAAAACAGCACATTAAACGCTTCAATTGGAAAACAACCATACCAGAGAGTTCCATACGATATGAACTATAAACACAATGTAATTTCATCACAACACAATTCAGATACCGAACCGAACTCAGTCAAGATCATTGAAACGGATAAGAGGAATGGAACAAAACATAATACACATCAACGCTTGGAAAATTAACAACGATTGAAAGACTATCGGAATCTTACTAGACAACGGAAAAAACATGATCAAATCAGGATTCCGCTAGAAATTAGAATAGACGGTAGGATCAGTTGAAAGTTGAAAATGATCGGTTAGGATACTTACAGCAGTGGTCGATTGGAAAACAACGATGACTATCGGAACGTCTGACAACAGAAAAATGATCAAATCAAGGATTCAGCTAGAATCCCGCTAGAAATTAGAATAGACGGTAGTATCAGTTGAATATGATCGGTTAGGATACTTACAGCAGTTGGAAAATGATCGGAATCGCTGTTTTCTGGTTTGAGCTCGATGGAGAAGAAGGCGGGAGAAGGGAGGGGTGAATTTGAATTTAGACTCATTTTCTCTATCTTGTTTTCTTGTTGTTCTATTTTTGGTTTGAGAAATGGACGACAACTCTCGCTTTTTTTCATTCTATTGTTTTGTCTATTCATTCTTCTGTTATCAGATAGAAATGGACGACAACAAAATCTGTGTCTTTTTGTTGTATTTCTTGCTTGTTTTCTCTCTTCATTCCTCTGTTAGCGGCAAGAAATGGACGACAACAAGTAAGAAAAGAGATAGCTAGATCGACACATCTAGATGAGAACATAGGAAATGGACGACAACTTGTGGAGTTTTTCTGAATCAAGTCTTACTTTCGCTTTTGTGGAATGCATTTTGTCTTGCTTTGTTTCTGTACTTGTTTTTTCTTAGTTATGCTTGTGACTTATTATTTTTTTTAGTCTTCGTTTTAAGAGAGATTTCAGAATTAGCGTATGAAACATGAAAAATATTTTTGTATGGTTTTGTAAGCGGGGTCTCCATTTCTTTTGTTTTTGAGGAATGCATTTTTATTGCTTCTGTAGTTTCCTTGTTTTCTGCTTTTTTTTCTGTCTTTTCTCTTTCTTTTTCTTCCTCTCTTTTTTCTTCTCTTCTTCTTATTTTCTGAATCTTCTTTTCTTCTCTCTTCTTTCTTTCTTTCTTTGTGTTTCTGTCGCCCGGATTCCTGGCTCAACAACCTATATAAGTCTTTTAAATTTCCCCTTTTCCGTTTTTGGATGAACATTTTAATATTGCTCGATGGAGAAGAAGGCGGGAGAAGGGAGGGTGAATTTGAATTTGAGAATGATCTGATAAATTTGAGTTTGGTTCAGCTGCTGGGTTATGGTTATTTATGTAATGGGTCTGGGGACTGGGCTTGTGATCTGGGCAATCAATGTATTGGTCTGGGCTGCACAATGGGCTTGAAGAGTGTGTAATGGACAAGGTAATTCGAATAATTACTATCTTCTAATTCAATATAGTGGATTATTTGTCAAATGAAATTCAATATATATTTAAAAAATGCAAAAATCATTTAAAAAAATACTTGTATATATAATATAACAAATAGAAATAAAAAACTGAATAAAATTTATTTAAAAAAATAATAAATAATTATGATGTTTTTGTTTTTTTTAAATAATTTTTATTCACGTTTTTTGTACCTCAAAATATTTTTTGTAAAGTATTTTTTATTTCACCTACGTTTTAAAAAGATTTATGGTTTTTTACTATTTTTTAAAATATCAAAAATGATTTTGTTTACTTTTTCATTATTTTTTAAAAATCAAGAATAGTTTTGTTTAGTTTTTCATCCCTATTCGTTATATGACATGCAAAAAATTGACTTTTTTTTATTTAAAAAATAAATTTTGTTCAGTTTTTTATTCCTATTTGTTATGTTATATATAAAAATATTTTTTCTATGATTTTTGTAATTTTTAAATATATATTTAATTTAATTTTCCAAATAATCCCTCATATTGAATGAAAAGATGACACATGTCCTGTAAATTGCCTAATCATCATGTTCTGGTTGCCACATAAGCAAAATTGATGGAAAATTGGCTGGAGGATACAAATTGGCTTGGTTACCGTTGAAGTGTACCTAAATTGGACACAATCTTTCTACTGTACCTAAAATTGCAGTGTAATTTTGTAGTGTACCAAAAATGAAATTTTCCCATAGAATAGAAACATATGATGGATGTTATTAATTTTTTAATTGATCTCAGCTGGAAAAATCGGTCTCTACTCCTCCATCATCTTTCACGGTAGTACCATGGTGTGCATCATTCCTTACTGTGTCCATATGATGGTTGGAACCATGGAATCTTGTGGAGGTATGTACTTAATTAATTGGTATATATAATTATTATATATTGTAGTATTAATATTTACTTACAAAATATTTAATCTATCATATCTCTATATTAATTGTTTTTTCGCATACCGTTTTTCTACGAAGGCTGTGCGTGTGATGAAGATGATTTGTATATCTGGTATCGTTTTTGGCGCATATTTCATCTTTGTGATACTGTTCTTTCACTACTAGTACTAGTATTCCGCTCATCTTCAAGGTTGGTGATTTTTCCTTTCCTATCATGTTATTTAGGTTTTTTAAGGAACAATTAATGACATGACATCACTAACCATTCTATCACTAACCATTCTATGCGCGATTCTTACTCAGGTATCTACGAGGTTATTAGACTGGTGCTGACTTATTTCTTCATGTCTGGAGTGAAGGTGTGGTTGTGGTTCCTTGCAATTATGATACGGTTACAAAAGGAAACAGGATATTGCATCCAATAAACAACCAATACCCTCAGTTTTTGCTTGCCTTTATTTCGATCTGTTGCTTCGATTCTACAGTAGAGTATAGGAGGATGACTCTCTTTTTTAGGTTAAGAATTGTTAAACTTTTTTTAGTTCGTTGACAACGTTCAATAAATATTTATTTTGGAAGGTTACTTTTTTTTCTTCCGATTCTTGCCATCTTAGTTTTTTTTTAAAAATAGGACTGCACTACACACACCATTCATCTATCTATATATACATTAAAGCAAATATATTCCAAGCCATCTCCTTAAGCCATGTCATATGCCAACCTAGCAAAATACTTAATCCTGATTGGTCCAATTTCAATCAGGCTGGCAAAATAAATTGTTTTCATTGGTCGAAGATTCCTGGCTCACTCCAAACCTCAACCAGATCGATTCACTCCATTCTTCTTCCAAGTTTTTCACGACAGAGACAAACCTCTCCATTCCGTTACCGCCTCCATTCCAGTCGATCGACACTGCTCCTCAATCCATTATTCTCTTAATCAACAATTCTGCTCAGATTCACCCAATTGGTTCTTCTCCCATTGGTAAGCAATCGTGAGATTCCCTAAACCGTCAGCCTCGAATCAATTCTCATCTAACATGCATTATTATATGATTTTTTTCTCGGCGTTTATCTCGTATTCTTCTGGGTCCGGATTGTTTTCTTTCCTTGTGCTCCATGTGGGGTGTTGGATGATAGTGTTATGGAATCAGTGCTTCCTACGGGATCTTTATGTTTTGAGTTTGATGTATCGTTTTGGTTTCGGTTTCTGTTTGCTTTGGGAAGTATTCACTGCTAGGTCGGCTCGATTGTGCAAGCCTTTTGCACCGCTATTGTAAAATTTTCAGCAATATATAATTTTTCCCTTAAAAAAAACATGCATATATTGGTGAATTTTGTCGGGTTTCTATGCCGATGCGGTGCCCAAATAATAACGATATTCCGACTGAATGAATTCGATTGGGATTACACTTGCAAATTGGATTTTTCACTTCGAATTGTTTCCCCATGTATGTGCTTCTACAGAAACTAAAGCCTACTAGAAGAGTACTGTCTCAGACTCTCAGGTGAAGTTCTTAATATCAATTCGGAGTAAAAGTTGTATTTTGGAATCTTATTTGCAGCTGTATGCTGTTCAGTGTTCTTTTATACTTTGCAGTGGATATGGATGAGACTTGAGAGTTAAATTTCCACTTTTCAAGTTCTCTACAAGTTGTAAATGCAATTCTCAAATCTTCAGGTAAGATTCAAATTTGGACAGCTAATGCTGATGCATTGAATTTAGTCCCTGGGAGATTTGATGATTGGATTCTCCATCCCCTAATTGATTCTTCATATTCCCTAATTGTCTATATGACTATATGGTTTGATATTTGTGTACCATGCGGTTTATAATTAGACCTGTGTGTCCATGTTAAATTTCTTTCTTGCAGATTATTTGAGTTCTTATTTGTAGAAAATTCAGGTTTCTGTACTTTGCTGATTAGTTAATTTATTTCATAAGTTTTCCTTTTATTCATTAGCTTCTGAATTGATCTCATGCACACTAATTTATTTGCTTCATGTTGCTCAATCAGAAGGATTAACATGATGACCAGTTATAAATGTAATTAACAAGATGGTTGATAGATGGCATCTGCAAATTTGGTTAGTCTTACTGTTGTAATAATCATGATGCTTCCACATTTACATGATTTTTGGAAATAATTGAAGGTACAACATGCAAATATGGAGTTCGATCTAAGGCGTCCATTCTCTCTCTGCATGCATTCCTTTCAGTTACATAATTCATTTATGTAGGTAGGTGTATGGTCCATCATGATATATTGCATGCAATCACCATACTAACTCCTATTTATATTTTGTTGTGTCCTGCTGAAAAACTGAAACTACAGTAAGCGCTATTAGTTCCAGTCAAAAAAATTATTCAAGTAGGATGAATACACTGGGTCCAGTCACTATCTCAATTGATGCTCATACAAATGTATATGTGGAAGCTTTAGTTAAACCATTTATTTATGATTTCCTTTGAATTGGATTTTATTCATGCTCTATATAATCTTCAAAGTCTCATTCTTCATCATCGATTCCTATAATACAAGCACATAAAGTGATGTTTTTCGAGCGAGTCTTTATCACAGAATTCTCACAAAGCGGAAGAAAGACCGAGTACGTGTTTTTAACGCTTGCAGTAGCTGGATTCTCACATTCTATTTACTTTGCTTACTGAATTCGCACATTCATGCTTCATCTTAGACGCAACACTGTCAGTTTAAATTATAAACTTTTGGTAATTTAGTTTGTGCTGTTGTGGTGTTCAAGCGATTTGCAAATTCATATAGTGACCCCGGGGGTTACAGAATTTTCCCAAATCTGTTTCAGTTAAGAGTGTTGTTGTTGTTGTTGTGTTTCTCTGTTCTTTGTATGGAACAAATAAGAAAGCAGAGAATTCCAGTTTGAAGAAGTTAAAGCATGATTCTGTTACCATGTTTCTGTTTCAAAGGATCACTCACATTGTCAACAAGTAGCGTACAAGTTTATATGGAAGCTACTATCATTTTCCTGATGAGGTTCAGTTACTTATGCATTATATGTATTGGATTTTCAAGATGTTCGTATGGCATAGAAAAGAGGAGTAAATAATATGTATGAGCTTAATCAGGATAACAAATTGGTATTGATCATAGTATAATGGGACTCAAATTTTAACAGTGGTGAGTTGTGACGGGTATTGTTGATGCTTCTAATTTTTAGGTTCAGTATTCATTCATGTTGAGAGCATAGGGCATAGACAATTAAGAATGACTTTAATTCAGATATTACTATATCCGGATGTAAACATCCATTGCTTTTTGGGATTTGGCTTTAATTTATTCAAATTCTTCTTCAATTCAGTTCAAACGGATGGGTGATGCGCATAACTATCTCCTTTTACAAGATTTGTTATGTCTGAAGCGATCGCAGGCTATCTACCTTGCTGTTAGGTTCTCTCCGTATTTCATTATTACTTTCTGATTTCACAAGATTGGTTCTTATTTTGGTTTTATGGGTTTCTGATGAAGGCTGGAATATGGTTTGGCAATTACATATTCCAAATAAGTTACGGGTGTTTTTCTGGATTTTACTGATGGGGCTTCTCTGTTAATGGAAGGTTTCAGCGGGGTTGGGATAGTGTTGCGTGATCACACGGGATTTGTGCATTGTGTTTGCTTGGAAACAATTGAGAATCAGCGGTGTCTTATGACTCTTATCAGCAGTTCCATATATTAAATTGGACGCGAGCTGGGATTTGGTAAAATTGTGCTGGAAGGTGATTGTCTTGAAGTTATTAAGTGTCTGCAAGCAAAATCGCCTTCATTGGCTACTGCTGGAAATATCTATGCAGCTGCTCAAGCCTTACTTGCTGGGGATCAATAAAGTTCAGATTAAACATGTCCGGTGCACCGCAAATAAGTTAGCCCTGAACTAGCACATAATCTCAATATTCATAATGCAATAGGCTATGGAATATTGCCTTTTGATTATGCTAAAAATGTAGGCAGCTAACTTACTGTACTGTTTTATATTATCAATGAAAAGCAATATTCATTCTAATATTCATTCTAATATTACAACAGCTCCAATGGCGGAGCTTCTGTGTCACACAACATGCTCCGCCATGTCGGAGCTGGGCAGTCAGCTCCGGTGGTGGAGCTCCGGTGACGAGCTCCTCCATCGGAGCTTCTCCGGCTGATATAAAAATTAAAAAAAAAACTCCGGCTGATATGAAAATTTTTAAAAAAAAGAAAAAAAAACCTTGGAAGAAGATGATGATAAAGCTCCATTAATGGAGTCTTTAATTTTTATTTTATAAACTTATTTATTGTTAATATAGTTTATGTAAATACAAACTGTTAAGGGGTGAAAGTGAAATTACATAAAGTGTCAAAATTGCAGTTTAGTCCAAATTATAAGTATGTGTTTGTTGGTGTTTATTAAATATTGGATTTAGGACTTACATGTTATTGTTATATCTAATGGGATCTAGATGAGAAGTTGTGATTTAGCAGGGGGTATATGTAATAATCCCTAAAATTAATGAATTAGTTACTTTTTAGGGAGAGACTGGTAGTTAAAAATGTCTGAGGGTTTGAGTTAAAGAGAAAACTTGAGTTTCTTCAAGAACGGAGAGTATCATGACTTTGATGGGAAGTTTGTGAAATCACCTGAAAATCTCTAAACTAAATTAAATGAATCTAAACTAAATTGAATTGAATACAATTAAAATTAAAATGAGAGCTTAATAAGTTTTTAGCTAGCTTTGTAGGTTATGCATGAAGGTTTTTCCTTTCTTTCTTAAGTTTTTTTTTTTTTTTTTTTAAACGGCAAAATTTTTGTTTATATTAATGAAAGAAGAGCATAAGAAATGCTCGAAAAACAATTACAGCGATAACAAAGACAGAGCCAGACCTAGATTGACAACCAAAACCTAAAAACCTAGATCACCTAAACCAACGACCGAAAACCAGCGCACAAAACTTGAGCCAGCACCAATCCAAAGTCCAAACCCCTGAACCATCCTTTCTTTCTTAAGTTATGCTTGAAGAGTTATTAATTATCATCTCTTACCTCTATAACATCAATGAACGTCAATATCAGGTGGCCTTTTTTGGGCTCAAAACTTGGAATTATTGTATATACTCTCTCAAAATTGAGAACCCGCAACCACTATCCTTTGGGTGTGCACTGGATAAACCCAATTAATTCACGCAATAGCCTACAAATTAAGTGAACTAAGTTAATCGCACAAGTGCGACAGACTCAGGCTCAGGATGACATAATAACAGAAAATGGAGACTATCATTTTCTGAACTAAGTACGGTTCTTTTTAGGGGTAAAATTGGTATATATTATTAAGACTGGTAAAATGTCTAATCTATTACAGAGACTATCATTTTACTCCCTCCGTCCGCTATGAAGTGCTACGAGTAAAGTATTGAGATATAATACAAGTAGGGTATATTGAAGTAGTTAATGAAAAGTAAAAAATAGTACAAGTGATGTTAAATTGTGATAGTACATTGATATATAGTACAAGTGGGGTAAGAGTGTGTGATTTAAAAGTAATAAAAAATTTTCAAAACGTAGTATTATTAAGCGGACGCCCAAAATGGTGCACTTCTTGGCGGACGGAGGGAGTATGAAATAACTGAGGTAAGTAAAGTTCTTCCATGGACTTCATCGTGTTCTCTTCATTTCATATTCCAAAGTTATGAATTAATGGTCGCTGTAATCACTATGAGTACAATCGATTCAGAGTTTTAGCTGGAGAAAAATGGTACCTTATTATAAACTAATACAAAACGGATGCAAACAGATACACAAACAGACGTAAAATTGTGTCAAGTTAAAATTATTTGATACAATAAAATAAAATTTAACTCTTACAGTAAATTTAAATTTTGTGATTTTTAAGTTACATCATGTACGAATTTATATATTTGATTCATTTGCATTAGACAATATATATAAATATTAAGGATATCACGTGGGTATTCGCGTATCACATGTAATTTTAGCAAGATCCTTTATTACAGACTCTAGCAATAGCGTAACACACATGTATTTGAGATGATGGGTTTGATGGAGACCAATATGAGAAAAGGTTTATATCGAGTTATGATATAATTTTCCAGTTTATCTCTATAACTAATTAAATACTCCTTCCATCACATATCCAACTTATTGAGAAGTTTTATAATGCATGCACGAGTGAGGTAAGAAAATAGCAGGGGGTTGCAGACTTGCAGTGGGGGTTTGTGGCACAACATAGAGTTATGATATAATTTTCCAGTTTATCTCTATAACAAATTAAATACTCCTTCCACCCCATATCCAACTTATTGAGAAGTTTTATAATGCATGCACGAGTGAGGTAAGAAAATAGCAGGGGGTTGCAGACTTGCAGTGGGGTAACGGAGTATATAAATTGAAATGTGTTTCAAGTTATGGTATTAAAATCGGACGCGCACAACTAAAGGTACATTTTTCGAAACGTGGACAACCTGAGGTATATTTTTCGGATTTTTCCCTATACTAACATGGTATATTTTTTAGGGAATCCATTCATAAGAACTCTACAAATAAAGATCCATGAATTAATTAAGTCAGAAGGGGTCTGGATAGAATCCTAACAGGTTTAAGTGTATGATTCAATTTGGACCAACAACTTATTTCATTTTAGGACTCTTACGGGTATGGGTAGAGTTTGTCATTAAGATGGGTACGGGTTTAACAGTAATCTTAAGATGAGTAACCAATTGAGAAGTTTTATAACAACGCACGAGTGAGGTCAAAGAAGGGTTGGAGGATATCTGGGGGTTTGCAACACAACATAGCAGTTCACGAGTAATCACGCCCACTCATTGAGCGGGGGCTCGATCTTCACGGGGTTGCATGTGATTGTCTCTTATATGTTGCTCTTTCTGGAGTGGACAATAACTGGATGAGCTTTTCTACTTTCTCTGTCCCATTATAGTAGGTCGTTGATTTTTAAGGGCACCATGATGAATGTGTTACTTTTGAAATAATTGTTAGTGGTGGGTTGGTGATATTAATTTTGTAATAGGTAAAGTATTTGAGAGTGAGATGGAAAAGTAATGCAAGTGGAATTGGACAAATACTATACTTTTGCCAAAAATAAAAACGTTAACCTTTGACCGAAACGTTATCTATTGGAAAATGTAAACTATGATATAAGACGGATGAAGCACCATACAACACATTATATTCTTTAGTGAAAGTTAAACATTACGAATGTTATTAGTTGGTATTGAGTTGTTTCTCCATTCCCCGTCGAATTTCGACGGGTAAAAGACTAGTATTGGATTTATGAAAAAAGATTTTAGAGTAATATGATGAGTCATTTTGGACATGATATGAATTTTCCCTAGAAAAACATCTAAGTAACAAAATGAACTTATGAAAGTTATAACTTGTCAAGTATCAATTTTTTCGAAGACATTAGAGATTAGAGGTGCAACATCAACCAGTGGACAACATCAAGTTCAAATCGAAATCAAGATACACCAATTAACACATAATTATAGTTGCAGTAGTATGAGTTGCAAACATGGAATTACATAAATTATGCCAGCTTACCAACCCCTCACCTTGCGCTCGGACATCGTGACCTACACTGAATAACTGTCAAATCCTGCTCCATAACATGTATATCCCCCACTAGAGAAAATCAAACAAGTCATTAAATTCACAGTTAAAAATTTATAATTATTATTTTTACGATATCTGTTGGACCCCTTTTGAATTGTCTATGAAAGTTAGTCGTATAAAAATTGTAGAAGCTTTGTTTGTTTGAGCATAATGTTATTAACCACAAGGTCAAAGAGAGTTTCTCCCTCCAGTGGGTGGGCTCAAGCCTCCTCTAGTATTGTATTCTCCTTTACTAGAGGTTCAATCCCTCACCTGTCTTAGTTATGCTTTGCCATTTAAATTCATGATTAAAGTAGGAATGTAGGATCGTTTTGTATATTGTTGACTAACTAATTATTTTATTACTTAAACAACTAGCTGGAATAGCTCAGTTGGTTAGAGCGTGTGGCTGTTAACCACAAGGTCGGAGGTTCGACCCCTCCTTCTAGCGTTTATGTCTTATTTTTTGCGTTTATTGATAAATTTTTAGTTTATTAGTGTTTTTAATTTGTTTTTTTCAGTTTAATAATATTCCATATGTACCAAGTTGTCTCTAAATTATTGGGTTGTATATGAGTCCGAAAAATTTCATTGTTCTCTCCTAGACTCCCACCCATGCCATCCGTCTAGTGTTTCTTTCTTTTCTTTAATAACAAATAAAAATTGTTATTTGACCTTTTCGGATCTCATAACTCCTTATGGCAAGTGGCAATTGTTCGACATGTACCGAAGTTGTATGTGATATTTATTTTTCTTATGTCCCACTACCTCCTTAACAAGTGATTATTGTTTTTTTTTTATCTCCGAGTGTAATAATTATTACATATATATATCGTAGATCTCTTCGAGATTATTGGGTTATACATGAACAAAAACATTCCTTGTGCTCTCCCACCCTTGTCCTCTGTCTTGTGTTTCTTGATCTGGAAAATTGTTGATCGGGCATTTTAGATATCACAACCTCTTTATGACGACTGATCGACATGTACCAACGTTGTATCTGTTTTTTCTTTCTTATGTCCATCTACTTTCTCAACAATTGCTTAGTTTAATTTTAAAAAAATCTTGATATTGGAAATTCTGGACCGAATGACACGTTTCTAGCATTCATCAATTGTAATTGTTCTATTTTGTGTAAGAATTGTATCCATAATCCAATATTTATGCTATCTTACCAACACCCGCTCTCATATACTTGTAAAGTCAACCTTTATCCATCTAAGTCCTTAATTTTTATTTCATAACACGAGCAATACTTACACTATTAGGCAATGATGTATTGATGTAAACCTAGTTAGTTAGGTAATAGATTAGATAGTATGTAATATATTTTAACAAGGGGATTATAGTGACTATCTAACATGGACTTGTTCTTCATGGTACACTTCCTAAAAATAGGATAAAATCACGTAGGAATTTATAGTGTACTTTCCTAAGGATGGGAGATTGTATATGATGTCTTGGTTACTATATTCACTCTATCGACAAATTATCATGCATGGATTGGCTACACTGTACTCCAACCATGGGATTTGTCACCATTTTAGTGTAGATTACCTTTTACAGTTTCCCCATCGCACAACTTTTTGACGGCATAATATATATTACACGCAATTCGTGAACATGGCGTACTGGAATGCTAATGTGTTAGTTTATAAGACTAGTACGTCACAATAAGTGCATTATCGTGGGTATTGTGAAACTATATATCATGTCGAGTATTATTGTTAATGATAAGCATATTAATTGCGTATTAAAATATGCATGTGTATGTGTGTGTATAGTTGGGGGCCAATAGATAAGTTAGAGCAAATTACAGCCAGGTCCACTTTTCCAGCTTTACTTACAAAAAAAGGACATGACTTTTGAAAACTTTCATTTGGGGGACAAATAGTAAATCCCTCAAATTTATTCCATTTTTACCCCTCAACTCATTTTTTCAACATTTTTTCAGCTTGATATTTCTGAACCTTCATACCCCTCTTCCTATCTTCTGGTACTGTTCAAATTTTGCAAGTAGAGAAAACACAGGATGTAAAATCATCATCAACATACACCATTTCGTATACAGTAAATTCATCATCAACATCAACATACACATTTCGAGACTGTAAAATCATCATCAACATCA
>JAYMSL010000425.1:0-24850 GCA_036897195.1 Plantago coronopus
AATGACTTGAAGCTTGATCTTCGAGTCTTCGAAGGTCTTGATGCTTGTTCTTCGAATTTTCGAATGGCTTGAAGCTTGATCTTCGAGTCTTCGAAGGGCTTGATGCTTGTTCTTCGAGTCTTCGAAGGGCTTGATGTTTGTTCTTCTTGAAGTCTTCTTGAAGGGCTGGGCTTGATGCTTGTTCTTCGAGTCTTCGAAGGGCTTGATGTTTGTTCTTCTTGAAGTCTTCTTGAAGCTTGCTTGATGTCTTCTTGAAGCTTGCTTGATGTCTTCGAAGGAGCTTGCTGGAGAGCTTTCTGTTGCTTGATCTCCGGAAGCTTGATGTGTTGATGTGTGTTATGAGTTGAACTTTGAGCTATTTATATAGATGACAATGAGGGGCATAATGATCATTCTTCATGGGCTTGGGCCATTTGGACTTGGACTTGGGCCATTGGGCTCGGACTAGGAAATCACTTAGTATATCCGTCAAGGCTGAATTCTTACTGCTTCTTGATCCGAATTCGGATTGATCTGATTTTCTAGGATGTTTCAGATCATTGAGTTAGCTACGCGTGAGCGCTGATTTCACGTCAATCGGACATCGTACGAGAAAGTTATAGTTAAAATACTGAAACTGCTCCGATATATATCCTTTACACATTTAACTCCAAAATCTTCATCCGAACTCCGAATTGACTTTCGTTCTCGCCAAATTCGAGCTATATGAGAGACCTTCTTTTCTACGTGGCACAATTTGATAGGCCATCGAATGACATTTATTAAAATCAATTAATTTATCATTTTTACTTTGGAATAAAATTTAGTAAAATTCCATAGCATATGATAAATTTAATATAATGATTCTAATGATTTTATTCGACACATTTTGCGTGTCAACACGTGCCAAAATGTAAGGTCTGGATCTTTTCATCGATCATGCTCGTTATTTCACCAAATCACAAAAATCCAACTATTCCGGTATTTCGGCTTTTTGATACCAAACATAAAAAAATGTGTCAAATAGTTGATCGCTTAATACCACTAACATACCATACCATTTTAAAAATCTTTCACCACTTCAAATACCGCTGACAATAACCCCAATCGATTCTAACCGCAGTAAAGAATCTGCATTCATGCTTATGTATGACTGTATTATCCATTTATCCTCCATGTCAGATGTCATCAAATTAAAAATGCAATTCGGCCACCAAGAATTCAGTGTGTTCTAGTTCTCGATTGGGCCGGATCAGCTTACCCGATTTGGCGAATTAGGTGATGTAGATCGGGACTAAACTAAAGTGGACCGGATATCGGAACCCCTTCAATTTACCGCTGCAAATAATACAAACACACTTTTGAAACACTAGAGTTTCTGCTGCTGCTCCTCCGGGCTGCCCTATCAATTCAGCATTCACCACTGTCAACTCACCATCACCGAAGTACTATACAGCAGAGATCTTCTTATAGCTACCAGTACAATTGTAAGGATACGGAAAGGATAAGTAATTGTTGGATTTGGAGCAATAAATTGGTTGTGATTTTTCATTAAGAGGGAAAATGAAGGAGGAGCAGATCGAGAAGCTTCGAGGTGTGGTTCGGGACTGCGTGAGCAAGCACTTGTATTCGTCCGCTGTTTTCTTCGCTGACAAAGTTGCGGCGGTGACTGGCGATCCGGCGGACATTTACATGCAGGCACAGGCGCTGTACCTCGGTCGTCACTACCGCCGCGCCTTTCACCTTCTCAATGCCTCCCAAATCGTTCTCCGCGACCTCCGCTTTCGCTACCTTGGTGCCAAGTGCCTTGTAATCTCTCTATTCCTACTCCAGTTACTATTGTTCAGTTTAATTGATCTGTTGCTCCATTTTCAAATTTCAACTTATGTACATTGTTGTTTCAGTTAAATTGGGGAATTACTTTTGTTAGAAGGAGGTTTAGCAGTTAGAAAATTGCTAGCTAGGGGACTGTGGGTGACATGGTTTGTGTATCAAGTATTTATAAGGTGAATGTACAAATTGGGGGAAACAGTACTAACACTTGGTGGGTTATATGGTTTTTCTAATGTTTATGGTGTGTCTTACTGATAGAAAGTACAGCACAAGTGTTCTTTCACTAAATGAATGTTTTATTACCAGGAAGAGCTAAAAGAATGGGATCAATGCCTCTTAATGCTTGGTGACGCTAAAGTGGACGAGCATGGTAATGTTACTGATGCAAAGGATTACAATAGCATGTATCTAGATAAAGAGGGAGAAGACCGTGAAATCGATGTAAGTTTATTCACTTGAACGCAATTGTGCCTTGACAAGATCCATGAGGCAACAAGAGCATAAGACTAGGCTGGCTACTACTACCGAATATGAAAAACTTGTGCATTCCTCTTTTTGGCAGATTGTATCTGCCATATGCTTCCTGAGAGGCAAGGCATACGAGGCGTTGGAAAATCGTTCGCAGGCACAGTTATGGTATATCTTTTATTGCTCTTTATAATTCTTCTTGCTTTATCTCACTTTCTTCAGTACTGCATACTTTTCATTAAATTGTTCCACACTGTAAGCCAGAAACGTTGAAAATCCTCATAGGCAGTTTATTAGGATGGTCTAGGAGATTATTAGCTGCAATCTTGTAAAGGTAGTAGTATTAATTAATTAAAACCATGGCTCAGGACTGCAGTCTGCAGCTAATATACTTCCCTTTCTTACCGGTATAACGTCCTTTGTATTCATCTCATCTATTTAAAGTATATTGTGGTTACCATTCAAAAAGGGAAGAGAGTAAAGATAATGATCAAGAATGCAAGATTAATCCTTCTTTTCTCTCTTCCGCTTCGATATGTTCTTATTCTAATCCTATGTTTCATGAGCTGGTTGTCTGTTTCAGTCATGTTACTTTTTCTATATTGTTCTGGCTTGGATGCAATTTCTCTCGTCTCTCAAAACCATTTTATGTGCATCTTGAGGAATTATAAGATCTCATATTCTTTTATTTTTTCTCTGATGATTCTTGCTGAAGGTACAAGGCGGCCATGAAAGCTGATCCTCTTTGCTATGAGGTATGAAGCTTGCTAACCTCATATTTGTCAGCAACACCCATCGCTATTATTTTGCATATATCTTCTCATGAAAGCTTCATTCTGTTCTTCGAGAGTTTATATGTGCTCAAGCAACCTATTAGTTTCAGTTTTACTGTATAATATTCATGAATGAAACTGTGACATTCTATTCCCTATGTATCAGGCTTTGGAGTGTCTTATAGAAGGTCACATGCTCACTTGTGAAGAAGGTCAGGATAAGCTGCTGCTGCTACCATTTGCAAATATTGAATGCTTGATTTCAATTTCATAATTAATTTGGACATTTGGTTTATTTGCTCTTCAATATTTGTGTATGCGCAGTATATTTTGTAGAATAGTACTTTCTAATTCAGTTTATCTGTCAATTTTCAGAGACCAATCTACTAAAGCAATTGCAAGTTGGCCCTGAGGATGGCTGGCTTTCATCATTTTATGCTTGCTTGACAAAGAAAGTAAGTCTTTGTGATTGTCTGAGCGCTTGAAAGTTATGTCAAAACCATTCATTCGTTTACAGTAAATAAGTTCATTAGCGTTTAATTAGCATCTGAGTGACACTTTATTTTTTGTATGATACAGTATGATAAAGAAAATGTTGTAGAGAGCAAATTCAGAAAACTTGAGCAGGAAGTCCCATATACAACTTCCCCTGGGAAGTCATTGGGCACACTGAAAAACAACACTGACCTCTTAGCATGCAAAGCTGAGTATTACCACCAGTGTGGTGAATATCAGAAATGCTTTGAACTAACATCAACGTGAGTTCTTATTGCCTTTGTACAGAAATATGCCCTTTCATCCTGTTTCTTGACCAATGCTCATTCTCTGTAACATCTAAAAACAGATTGCTTGAGAAAGATCCTTTTCACCTGAAGTGTACGCTGGTGCATTTAGCAGCAGCTATGGAGCTTGGGCATTCGAATGAACTGTATTTAATGGCATGCAATTTAGTCAAGGACTATCCTCAAAAGTGAGAATTTTTATATAATTGATCCAATTATTAGACCCGGAAAAGCAAATGTTCTCTACTTTCCTTTTGTCAGTATTCCCCAAATGGTCAATTAATGCAGAGATTAAGACATCTTTAGTTCCAGGTGTCCTAGTCTCGTATCATAAAATAATACATATCATCCATGCCTATTAAATTTAATTTATTATTCATCTCATTCTTTTACGTACAATTTCACCTTAATTATCCTAAGCTAGTACCATAATCCTTTTGTTTTCAAGGATTTCACTTCCATGTCATACTGATGCCCCAAGGTATGAGTTTTCAGGGCTTTGTCATGGTTTGCAGTGGGTTGCTATTATTACTGCATTAAAAAGTATGACCAATCACGCCGTTATTTCAGGTACATCTCTTTAAAAGGAAATATAGAGCTACATTTTTACATTCTTTGGATGACATTTCCTTTCCCGCTTCATAATATGATAATATTAATATTTATGTGTTGTTGTCTACTCGAATGATTGTTGTCATTTGAAAGTATGATGTCCATTCATGCCATAACATACCAGGCTTCTGGTCCATCGGTATTTAAACGCATTGGAGCATTATTAGAATGTGTTGTGTTCTTATATATGATATGTCATTGACTCATTGCACTGTACAATGTAAACGTTTCGAGGTGTACATTGGATCCGCATACATGTTATGGATGTCTCAACTTTTTATCTTCTGTAGAGGTGTGTTGGTCACTTTCCACTGTGGATCTCATTCGGCTGTTTGTTATAATCTTTTCCCAGCAAGGCGACAAGTTTAGATGGGACATTTGCTTCTGGTTGGATTGGTCAGGGGAATGCATATGCTGCAAAAGAAGAAGGAGATCAGGCAATGTCAGCTTACCGCACTGCTAGTCGTCTTTTTCCAGGGTAAATTGCTTATGCTGTTAGAATTGCAACCAATAAATTGCTTATGTGGTTCAACTCTTTTCTTCTTTTGCCGGTTCTGTTCTGTCTTCCTGGTTGTATGTTTGTTGTTATGTGCGATTTAACTTTATAAATTACAAATTCATAATTTTTGTAAGACCACCAGTTGTAGGATTCGGTTTGTTACTATGACTTACACCTTACTGATAGGTCAAGTGTTGATGTTATTTTATTTCAGGTGCCACTTACCAAATCTTTATATTGGGATGGAATACATGCGAACCCATAGTTTCAAACTTGCTGAGCAGGTTGTTCCAACTATTGATAAGTCATATTTCGCCATTATGCCTTGGTCTAAGGAGCGATTTGTAGTGCACATCACTTTTTTTCTTAGCTATAGTAGCAATGTCATCTGGGTCACCTTACTGATTGTGAGTGTATTGCAGTTTTTTATGCAGGCCACGGCTGTATGTCCCTCGGATCCACTTGTATATAATGAACTTGGAGCTGTGGCTTACCATATGAAGGAGTAAGATACCTTTTCCCAATTCTATTCCTTAACAATTGTTTTACTCTTGAATCTTGATGCTGAACTTATATTTAAAGAACATAATGTTTGCAAGTATAACAACTAATTGTACTATTTAGTAAAATAATTACAAGTGTTAGTGTTACTACTTGAGAAGAAGTGTTAGTGTTACTATATTTCCTAGTGTTTCCTAACCAAAAGTACTCACAAAATATCTGATTTTGGCCGTTAAAGGACGAAGTAGGCATATTCAATAAGCGACAAGGCTGTGTGTCTGTATGCATGGATTAAGATTCATCCCAGAATAAGGATTTAGAGAATGAAAAAGAAAAAACTAGACTACCTCGAAGGAAATGTGGCTGGAAGCCTTGGGTTGCCTTTTTCATTAGTATGTTTAAACTCTTTCAAACCCATTTCTCAGGGATCTTACCTCTGCAAATTCTGAACTCTGGGATGGATTGTAGTGGAAGAAGAGACACATCCCAAGTCTGAGGATCTGTGTATGAGAAAGCGGGTGTAGTGCTTACCACTTCCACGCTTAGTTTATATCATGATTTTCGAAACATCATGTGATTTTTCAAAAATAAAAATCCAAACAGTAATCATTTCGTATTAGTATCCGGGCTTCCTGTACTCGAAAGTAACTACTACAGATCACACGAGTTGTGCATAAAAGTTTTGATTTTTCCCTATTCTGTAAGAGAAAGCCTCCTCTGAAAGCCTCCTCTGACATATAGATCATTTTTTTCACGTATTATTATCTTATGAGACCTGTCTAGTTATGACTGCCAAAGATTTACTGTATTTCCTAAATGTTATCCTATGAGGTAAAATAGAAGTAACCTTCCTTTCCGTATCTTCAAGCTTTTAATTGTAGCGATATATCGTTTCATAAATTCTCAGGTATCAGAAGGCTGCGTGGTGGTTCGAGAAGACAATAGCTCATGTACCATCTGTTTTGAGTGAGATGTGGGAGCCAACCCTGGTTAACCTTGCTCATTCTTTGAGAAAGCTAAAGTACGCATTTGATTTATATTTCCATTCTTTTGTGATAATTTTTTTTTCTTTAAATATGGTCCTTGATGACATCTATCTATTACTCCTTGGGCGTACTTGTCCATTACCAACTCTGTTTTTTGCTTCTTTTTGTTGGTGTCATTGAATCGAGTCAGGATTTATGCATGTGATGTGCAATAATGCTGTGCATTTGACTTTCTTAAGAACCAAAGTAACCAGAACTTGCTGGCTGATGAAGAGATAAACATTGATAAGATGTGGATATTTTTATAGGAACATATTGTAACTTTGTAAGCTGTACTTATAGTACCCTAGTTCCCACATCTGCAGTCATGTCCTTACTCCTTACTTCCGTACACTTCACTGCATCATAACATTCTTTTTATATACAGGTAAGCCATTCAAGTATTAGTTAATAAAAGCATCATCATGCTTTGAGTTATTGCTGGTAATTCAAAATAATGTGTTGGGAAGACATTTAATGAACTGAGGAATAAACGTAACAGATTTATTTTCTCAGGCTATATACTAATATTGTAGCTACGAGCCTACGACTCGATTGTCTAGTGTGGCTGAATTTTTTCTTTCTCCCTTTTCTTCCCTTCCCTTTCTCGAGGGTACACAAGTTGTATAACCTTTTTCTTTAATATGTTCTGATTGCCATTACAAATATCTATTTTGACGTTTTTGTATTTTATTGTTTAAAGGTTTTTAATTTGTGGAGCTCCGTCATGGCTCTAGCATTGCAACTGTGTTTTGTATTCAATCTTTCAATTTATGTATTTCTTCATTATCCTTATAAGAGGTGGTGTACCATATCATCCATTCATGAGGATTGCTTTTACGAAGTGCTAGTGCGTAATACTGTGTTTTATATTGATATGTTTTGCTTAACAGGAGATACAATGAAGCAATTATTTACTACGAGAAAGCGCTTGCACTATCAACAAGAAGTGTGAGCACTTATGCAGGTCTTGCATACACATATCATCTGCAGGTAACCTAAATTGTCCAGGCTTTATTTTGTCTATTAACATCTATTCAGAGAATCAACTCCGATCTTTCACTTTATACAGGATGACTTTAGCGCAGCTATTTCATACTATCACAAAGTAAGTTTGGCATACTGCATCTTGGTTGTTCATGTTTATAAACATTAAAAAATGTCATTTACTTGCTGCTATAGTAGTTAAAACTTAAAATTATTTCATTCCTTCAACAGGCTTTATGGCTTAAGCCAGACGATCAATTCTGTACTGAGATGCTGACACTAGCTCTTGCTGATGAATGTCGCCGTGGTGTAGATCCAAAACTGGAGTTATTTACTTGATTGGTATCTTTACCTTTCCTTAATTCATGCATCAATGTTCTCAATGCATGTTGCCAATATGTGATGTAGGTAGGACAAATGGACACATAGTATTAGACAGGGATAGTAAAGGGCCTGGCTTTCCGGGGCTATGTAGTCTCGCCCATGGTCCTGTGACAGGCCTGTATTTTCCTTTTTCCTTAATCTAAGTTTATTTAGCTGTATATTAGTAAAATTCCAACTCCCTCTCCCAGTTTTGCTCACGTTTCCACATTATGTGATTTAAAGCAAGTGTTGTATTTGTACCTGAGTAGCGATTACTAGTAATGTTTAACAAAGTTAAACAAATGTGTCGGTAGTAGTCCTTCGCTGGCACCGAGGACCTGGGATTTACACTATCTGACATATCCAAGTCCGGGACACAACATGGTTCTCTGCTTTCATCTGTTTTCCTTACATTAATGTAAAAGTATATGTTGTGTGTTTTTAACAGACACCTGTTGTTTCATGACTTAAGTGTATCTTAACTCTAGAACACATCAGGAAGAAGAATGTTTAGTAGTTCAAAAACAAGTTTTTTCTCTGGCCATTGCCATCAGGATAATTCTGCTGGCCGATTCCGGGCTGTACGTAGAAGATCAATATCAAGCCTAAGAACGACTGTGGCTAGTTGTTACTATATCACTCAGAATAACAAATTTATGTAACACAGTAACAAATCTGATGCCACAATTCTATATACTTATACTATCATACCAATCTACAGAATAAGAAGTAATCCCACCAAAAGTAGCACCAACATTAGCAAGTATAGAGATCATGATATACTCTCTGTTGCTAAATGGCCCTGGATTTAGTGAAAAATCCACTCCAATAGCTGGAAAATGAACTCTTCTATTGGGGACAAATTGCCCCATTAACCAACCTAACACGTACAAGATCACTAGAGCTACCAAGATAGCCATAATGCACTCAATTGTCTGGCTGAAGACATACTTGTTGAGAAGCAATAAACAAACAGATGAAAGGAAACCTAGGAACATCACACGAAATGTCCAAATCGGGATCTGATCATCGATGTCATCGTCCTCATCGTCATCGTCCAGATAGGCTGCATGCCGGATCAGGCCAAGCTCGGCCAGTCGTGCTGCCACTTGGGCAGCCGTCCTTGTGTCTCTGGATCTTCTGTGTGCTTCACGCATGGGGTTACAGATGAGATTGAACAAGGCAAAGGGAATTCGACAAGATGAACATAAGGAATTCAAATTGTGTAGTGATCGATCGGATAACAATAATAGGAATAAATTGCATCTGGTTGAAAAGTTCTTCCCTCCATCTCTCTTGCAGCTCAATGCTAATAATAGATGTTCTTCTTTCTTTCTTTCTTTTGTTGTTTAATGTGGATGCGATCGGAATACTAATAATAGTTCTCATTTTGCACCACAATCACTCAGAATCCAAAGTATTGGTAGAGGAAAAGCATATTATCAACTGAGATTCAACGATTTGATTCAACTATAATGGGTAGACAACACTATTTAGCATCACGTTGTTTATGCAAACTGTCATTTGGTAAATCCTAAGCATAATTCGGTAAGTGAAACTTCAATCCGTAGCAGATTTCGCTTCCAACTATGATATAATAACCACTATAGTCATGTTTTGAGAGCTTTAGATGCTATGCAACTATGCAACCATGCAACAGAGAAGCTTCATTAATAGTTGAAGTTCATACATGAAACAGTAGAAGCTTATACTAAAAAGGGCTAAAATACAGGGCATGGATCACCCACGCGGATACCTTTAGCTGTGGGGCAAGTAGCCAAATCGCAATGTTCGTTATCGGTGTTTCCCCACCAAAGTATCTGTTTTTGCTCAATGCCAACCGAGAAGTACAGCAGAACTGTCATAAAAGCAACGCCGGCATCTAAGGCAGCTGAAAGGATGTAGTTATACCTTCTCCACCATGTCTTTCGGTATTTGAACACGAAGTAGTTGAAAATTGTGCCAACAAGAATCCAAGAATTATAGTTAAGAGAACTAGCTGGTGGCATGGCAGCTGTTGCTCCTAATAGTACTGGCAGGTTAATGAGTGGTATCCAAGATATAGTAGGGTACAGTCTGTGGAATCCGTATACAACAACGGGTCCCAATAGTCCACCTAGGAAGAACCAGTTCAGTTCTGGATAATTGCCTTCACGGCCAAATATACGCTTAGGACTAACGAGCCCCCAGATGACTGATGCATCAAAGAAGACGTGATCGTTGGGGCATGTCCATGGACTGTTCGGAAAATCATGTGGATCGCATATGCCTTCGACAGTGTGCAGAAGCCACCATGCAACACTCAAGTTTACAGTTGCAGCAACCATGGTTCCGATGAACTTCAGAAAAAACATAAAATCCATGTAAACAGTAGAGAATGTTGGTGAAATAGTGCTGAAAGAGGCAGTATTATGAAAGACAGTTTTTTTCCTATACAACACACTTAAACACTGATGAGGAAAAAATTATATTAAACATCAGACATTTCAAACACCCGGGAGCTAACTAAAAAATATAGTAGCAAAAACGGAAGCAATACCTGGACTAGGAACATTGATCTTGGAGGAATCTTCATATAATGTCCAAGCTTGAAATCACTGAGGAAAGCAACTGCTTGACTCATACTCATGTATCCGTAAACCTTGAAGCAAACATTGGCTATTGGTCTACCGGGATATATGACGCCCATGAGATATTCAGTTATGATATTTAACCCAGGCGTCTGTGTCGGAGTTTCAGAATTAGACGGTGAATGTGAGATCTCACGATCCTCATTTATAAGGGAAAACAAATGGGAAGTGCAAGTTCTTTGTTATTCTACTTCTTTACCTGATTAGTGGTTGCAGTGATGATGCTGACAGGCAGAGTAAAAGAGAAAGCCATTGCAGCGCCGAGCAAAAGGCCCCAGTAAGGCATCTGTACTTCATCTTTTAGGATGGTGGTGAGGCAAAGTGCTATCACCATTGTGGCAGTGAGGAGGACGTAAAACCACCACTGAGGTATGTCTTTGTACTTTCGCATAAGCCTAGTGTGGACATCTACTTTTCCCTTCGAAGATGCTTTGTAACGCTCGTATATCTCTCTGTCACAATATTACAGTCAGGCAAAACAATAAGTCATGAGCACTTTCAGGAAAACTTAAATGGTAAGTAAGAGATAGAGGTACATACTTTCCATGGAACAAGGCAACATGAGTTACTGTAGCTGCAATTGTTGCAAATCCGAATCCATAGGTAAGCGAAAAGAATGTGCTAATATTAATCCTCCCTTGCTTCCGATACTCATCTTTGTCGAGCTCAAACCTACTATCAACAATTGCTTCAATATCATACACTTTACCATCAGCTGTAAACAGGTCCGATGAAAAGATAGGAAATCTTTGGGCGTGATAGACGTTCAGCTTCCAATAGGATATTGGTATCACCATGTACATTATCACGGCATATCCAACGCAGATATTTGCAATGGCGAAGAATGGAGATATTAGTGGACTGTACAGATACGACGCTACTACTGACCAATCCATCGTAAAGGCTCCCAGCCCTAGCCCGTTAAACCCTGACCCAAGCTGTTGTGCTGTGACTGAGTTTGGAAAAACCCAGCATACCCATGAAATGCTCTGAAGTGTCTGGAAGAAGTAACCTGGAAACAAGTACCACAAAAAACTGGAAACTAACGCTATCAGGAAGAACTTTGAACGTGACGTTCGGGGCTTCTTTGGTGTACCATCACCACTTTCGTCACTATCTTGATCATCTTCTCCATGAAGTGTCCTGTTTTTCTCAAAGAATCATAACCCGGAACCACTTTCTAACAGGATTGCAAAGCACAACGAAATTGAACAAGTTTGGCTCCTTTCAATTCGAGTAAAACTCTCTGAATTGAAGAATAAAATTCAACTATATAGTTATACCTGAATTGAATAGATCATAACTAAAGTGGCTTACTGCTAACATCTATAGGGTTAACTTAATTTTTTTTTATCGATCCAGTACTACGAATCGACTCTGGAGGTGGATTCATGTGCTGCAGCTACTTATGAGTATGCATTTTATGTAATCAAACCATGTCCTGCTTAAGTTCTCTACTGAATGTTATGAGTCTTATGAGTTATGACTCTTATGAACAATTTCTCCAAATTCTACACGGAGACGACTGGAGAAGTTCTCTACTGAATGTTATGAGTTCGTATGACTTATATGAACAATATCTCTAAATTCTAGACGGTTAGACCGGAGACGACAGGAGAAGGTTAGCCAACTAACTTATATGTTGAGTTCGCGATCATCATTGACAAGATAACAAGCGAACTGGTACATTTCAACAGAGACCAAGTTTGAATTAGGCTCTTTGTTAACCATTGTTATCATTGCTTGTAAATGACGAGACATCACAAAGACAAAGGTCTTGTTTTTTTATCCAATTTGTGTAGAGGTCACATTTTCAAACAGCTGGAGTGCAAGGTAGGCGACAGTTACAAAATTCCAGCATAGAGAATTTTGAAATCAAGTGACAAATAGTACATGTAAAACGACGCAAATGAACGGCAGAAGCCAGAAGGGAATTTAATTTACTTGAAAAGTGATATCTGCACGAGGTTGTTGGGCCACCACATGTGGGCCGGCTCCACTACATATTTCCTTAGCAGACCCGCCCACCCGTATCCAAGTACCTGCGTATTTAACCAAACCGGATTTTAATACATGTGATGATAAATAGACTCCGTTCAATTCATCTAATAAGGTACTTGAACGAACTAATGTACTACTCTAACGTGTTATGCAACTTGACTACCATATGTAGGTTAAGATTTAAGAGCACGTATAACTCTGAAATTTTTCCTAGAAACAATTAATCAATAAAAAATATTAAGGTTCTGTTAGGTAAGATGTATCTATCACTCAAAACACTTTAGATAAATTTAGGCCGTGGACCAAAAGACCATTAGACGGCAATCATGAAGTAGATGGTCCAAAAACTGGCACTAAAAGGGCAAAGTAGGTACAAAGTCATTTATTTCACAAACTATATTAAAATAACACAAATCTCACACACTATATTGTAAATCAAACGTATATCAACATAAATATTTTAATTTGGATATATTATAGACGGTCTAACACAATACTTGTTCAATAATTAAAAATTTATCATGTGATATAGTAAGAAAAGTTGAAAATAGAAATGTTTATCACATAATTTTGTGATCGATAGAGTGTGTCCAAGCAGACAATCTAACACATGATGAGTAATGAGTTGATCGGTGTTTACAAAGACATCTCAATGTTAGACTAATCAACCAAGAACGGCCGCTAAAGTATTGGTATTTTTCGAAAACAATATGAAATCAATTAGCCCAAAAGTCTTTTAAAGACAATAATGTGACTAGGAAAAATCCTTATCAAGCGTGCAACTAGGCAAAAAGTGACAAAACATGAAAGAATGGGACCTGAGTGGTGGTAATGAGGAGCCAACTAGCATGAAAAGATATCTTCCGCTTGTAAAAAGCAATGATAATATCCACGATCATCACTGCATAAGCCGGCCCGTTCCCGAACGCGCTCCCCGCATTCGCAAATATCGAGATCAGCACGTGCTCTTTTATGTTGAACGGCCCCGGATTCAGTGTAAACTCCTGCACTCCGAGCCCTGGCACCTTGAACTTCCACACCTTAGTCGGCAGCACCGCCGCCATGAATCGTCCTATGGGGAGAGACGCGATGATGATGGTGATTTGCGTCACTACAAGTGGACTCCGCCTGTACGAGAAGAATTGGTTGATGAACGAGAGGAGAACGCAGGATATCAGGCCCAGGGTCCACATCCGGAATGTCCATACGGGTAGGCTGGGGTCGTCGGTTGTGGGTACGGTTAGACGGACTTGTTCGATGGGCGATTCGTCGTCGTCGTACTCCTCGGATTTTGGTTTTAGTACTGTTTCGGGTTCGGCTGCCGAAGATTCTACTTGTAGCGTTTGGGGTTCGGCTACCGGAGGTTGTACTTGTAGCGTTCCCATTTTGTGGGAATGGAAATGGAATTATTGGTGTGGAAATTTAGTGCAGGTTTTGAAAATGGGTGAGGGGTATATATATACTGAAATTACTTAAATTGTGTATGAACAATATAAATGACCAAAATGTGATTTCGGACTTAGGGTGGTAAACGGATCATGATTCGCTTAAATCCGTCCAAGATCCGTTCATGATCCGTTACATTTTCATTAAAAAACAAGTATAAGTGTAGGTTTAGGTTAGTACCACTGCGCTCTCAATATCATAATCTATCTAACCATATTAATTTTTTCCAATAAATAGAGCGGATTGTGAACGGATTGTGAATAGTTTTTTAACGGATTTAAGCGGATTATGATCGTTGACATCCCTATATTGGACTAGTACTTTTTCCGATTTTTCCATATATATATATAGGACATTATGAATCCGTTGGGTGGACCCAAGAACTCTGTGTGCGCTGTTGTTAATTGACCCCTGATTTTTCAACACTTGATCAGTTACACAGTTCACTGTACTTTAATCAAATTTTATAATTGTACGTAGTGAGATTTTTTAAAACAAAAAAATATTATTTGAGAATAAAATTTTGAAGCTGTACTAAGTTTTGGTGCAGAAAATGGCCAAAAACAAGCGATATAAAATGGAAGATTATGTTTGATTTATATTCAACATATTTTCATGCTTTTCAAATTTCTTGACTTCATCCAAATTTCAAATTATAAATCACCATGACAGCTTACCATATCGTATACCAGTTTCGTTAAAATTTTAACTATATGACTAAGGCACTGATTTTTTAAGTTAAGAATTTCTGAATTAAGCAGAAGTTAATTGAAAGGAAGTGTAAATTCGAATTAACCAAAGTTAAACTGAACTGAATTGAATGGAGCTTAATTTAAGTTGAAAAACAGAACCTACCATATAAAATTACTTCCTTTTTGTTTTTTAGGATTATCAAGGATTATCAAATTGCTTAAACAGTGTTTAATATTTTAGTTTTTAGATCACGATGTTTAATGTTCTAGTATAAGGAGTTTAATGTTCTATCAGAAGATGTTTAATGTTTTCATATATAATGTTTGATAACGTCTAAAGCTACGAAAATGGTAGGGGGTTAGTCTCTAAACAATTTGTCTTGGGTAAGCCGAAGGTGACATAATGACTACAGACTACAGAGGTTCTCCGCAACTTTGGAACATCACACATGTTTAAAGTAAGAAAATCTGCAATGTTCTAAGAAAGAAGGGCTGTGTAATGTTTTCTTTTAAAAAAGTTAAATGTTTTGTGGTAAATGTATGTTTTCATTATGAATAAGCAATTATTCTATGAAAATGGGTCAAGTGTTTTAGGAAATAAAATATTCAAATGTGAAATATTTTGTGTTTTTATTTTATATGTTTTAATGCAAAATAAGTAGTGTTTTTAATTTGAATGTTCAATCTTTTACGATAAAATGTACAGTATTTTAGAAAATTATGAAAAGTTGTCAATTTACGAAAAATATACAATTAAGCCTATGAAACATATCTAATTCACCAAAACATAGCCCATTTCCATAACTACGTCTACCATGGCTAAACAAAAATTGAGATTACATATATAGGACAAATCAACACCAAATCATACTCAAATTAAATAAACTCAAAACATCTTGATCACTATAAACAAGTTTTATAACAAGTATTAAAACAATCAAAAGAATTTAGAAAGAGAAAAAAAAACACATTGGCCGGATGAACATGAACTTGATGAAGCTCATCCATGCAGAAGTCTATCCATGGAAGCCGAATAACAGATTGCTTCCAAAGCTCATCCATGGAAGCAAACACTCCTCTTTCTTTTTTTCTTTGTATTTTTTTTAGTTTGATGTTGATTCTAATTAATTTTGCAGGTCGAATCGAACCCGATTGGACTGCGGTTGACCCGTGAAATTATTTAGTAGGTTTTGATGTATCTGTGTTGGATTTTTTTGAACTTTCTTTAGTAAAGGGTATCATAAGATTTGAATTTAAAGTGAGAATAACTTAATTTTTAATGTAAAAAAGAGATTAGTAGTTTATGCTTTCTTTTATTATAATATATTTTATTATGCCCATCTCACTTTCATTTCCCATAAGTAATTCTTATCTCGATTGACTGATTGGCTACTTAATCAACCTGACTACCTGAAAACTGAGTATTAAATTACATTAAATACTTGATTAGATTCCAAATGACACTCCTAGTCCTGTGAGACAGACAGAGTGTTGCAATGAATTAGGGGGACTCACTTAAGGATTAATTTCACTGCAGTGCACTATGAGAGCTTTGAAGTGATTAAGATGTCTGATATTTTTTTCTTTATGCTCCAGTACAAGTTGGGCCAAAATACCACATTGTTGGGCCTGAAAACACGCAATTATGCCCCCTTTTCAGATGTTTTGGCCCAACATGTGGTATTTTGGGCCCATTTTTTGGTATGTTAGGCCCAATTATCTAGTATTTAGGCCCAATTTGTACCTAAAAATGGTGGGCGCGTTTCGCAGTGTTCTTAATCAATTGGCATGTTTCATATGGTACTGGGGAACGAATCCCCCAATAAAATATAAATGAAACACCCCTGACAGTGACATTAATTATGAAATGGTGTTTGTGTACATATCCCAATAATTACATGTTCACATTCTAACTAACAAGTTAATATCAGATCGACCATTAACCCTCGTATATAATGTGCATTAAGTCAGGATAGATCGAAGAGGTTAGAGGTACGCCTGTACTAGAATTGTTGTAAATGGCAGGAGGGTTCTCCTTTCGACTTACTGGTAAATAACTTCATTTTACTCGAATTATTTAAATATTTATTCTTTTATTCCGGTTTTTAATCTTTTATTTTGCACAGATAAGATATCCGTTACATCAATAAATTGATACTTGTGAGCCATTGTTTCTGCAACTACTAACTCGTGTTTTGCTGGATGACTTCCTTTCTTTTGTAGTAATACGGTGGAGTGATGTGTTGCAAAAGTACGCGTTTTTCATAATGCAAGATTATTTGACAAACGTCTGGGGACTCAGTTTCACCCATGCTGCTGGAATTCTCAATATTTGGGAAGGAATCCAAAGGGTCTTGCCTTTCCTCATTCTCTACTGCATTGATGAGTTTTCCGGCGACCGTCGAGTTCTCCTGGCATTGTCTATGATTGCTAATACCATCGTAAGTTCAAAAATACAACTTCAATCTATTCATTCAATTGCTTTTGGTCATGTACGGAATATAATTTCGAGATTTGTCACTTTTAATCCGTTACTTTCTTTGTTGGATTAATTTCACTGCAGTACAATGTGAGACATTTGAAGTGATTAAGATGTCTGATATTTTTTTCTTTATGCTCCAGTACAAGTTGGGCCAAAATACCACATTGTTGGGCCCGAAAACACGCAATTATGCCCCCTTTTCAGATGGTTTGGCCCAACATGTGGTATTTTGGGCCCATTTTCTGGTATGTTAGGCCCAATTATCTAGTATTTAGGCCCAATCTGTACCTAAAAATGGTGGGCGCGTTTTGCAGTGCTCTTAATCAATTGGCATGTTTCATATTGTACTGGGGAACGAATCCCCCTTCTTTGTTTCGATCCAGTTCACGGATTTTCAAAATATCAACGGTAGTAGATAAGTACTTCCCTGTGTCAATTTCCGATCTCGTTATAAGATTAAAAAGAAAAGATTGTATTGTTTTGAGGAAATAAAAAAAGATTTGTATATATATATTGCCATTTGCCAACTTGTGTGTTTGTAAAAGAAGAGAAACAAAGAAAAGGGGAAATACCAAAGAGATCCTTATGAATGTCCATTGACCCAAGAGTCCAACACGAATCTCAAACTCCAGATATTTCCAAGGGTTTCCGCATTGTAAAAATGAGATCGGGCCTCGGGTCGGGGCAGTTTTAGGTCATACGGATATATTAATTCCTGATCATTGATCAGCTCATTAATTTTTATTACAACAATTTCCGAATACGAACGCGAATTAATGATATATCATATCTGTAATTAAAAAAAACGCAAATTATTAATTATTTAGTTTTTATTGTATAAATATTTTCAAAATCATTAGAAGATAATCTATATATGATTAATTTGAATTCTAAGTTATACGTTGTTGACTAGAAGATTGGAACCAAGGGACTATAATAAAAGACTAAAATTGCTCTTGAACTGAGCAAAAATGAAAAACAAAAACTCTGACGGCCTTTGAGCTCGACCATGGCAGGGAAACTCAACTGCACTCATGGTGGAGCAATCTGTGACAACACCCAACAACACAACCTATTTGGAATCCAGATCGAAGCCGTCAAGGCGGCGCTTCACAAACTGGAGCTAGCACGAGTCGCCCATGGCAGTTTGAATAAAAACTTCATTCTCAATTTCTTTAAATGAAATCTTGTTCTATCTTTTTGTCTAGAGATTTTTTGAATCCGCAAAACTTAACTTTTTCTGAATCAGCTAAATTCCAGAAAATATACTTTATGGTGTACTATTTTCAATTTGTATATGACAGATTGCTCCGTATCAATTTGTATACTGAACGTTTACACATAAAACAATTTTTGTACTCCGGTCGATTTTTCCACCAAATTTTTGCGCGTGAGTGTACATTCCTGGGAAGCGCGTATGGAGGACACGTGTTGTGATGTTGTTTAATCTGGGCAAAACAGAAAAATTAAAAATTGTAAGAAAAAACATATTGGGTGTGTTTGAGAGTGGACTTGACTCCAAGACTCAATTTGAGTTTAGTTTTCATCATTTTACCTTTGGCACTCAATTTGAGTTTAGTTTTGTGAAAATTGAGTTTCAAACTCAATTCTACCACAACTCTTCAAATTAATTTATTTACACTTCTTTCTCTCTCTCTTTCCCTTCTCTTTTTCTTGTTGTTTTGGTTTTTTTTTAGTTGACATTTTCTAGTGCAATAGAATTCATGGGATAAGACAAGTGAGTTAGTTGATTAGTTTTTTTTTTCTTTTTTGATATATACTGTTAAAATTACAATCGTTCGATATAATTTTAATAAATGGTTAATCAAATATTCTATAAGCCTCAATACAGAGGATATAATCACCCATGACGGGGATCGAATCCGTGACCTCTTGAATCCGGGAGATCTCAGTTTAGCACTCGACTTACAATGTACGTACTCCCTCCGTCCGCCGAAAAATGCATAATCTTGAACTAAAGAATAAATCTAAGCTGATAGGTCTTCAAGAGACTTAACAACAAATGTTAGTTACCTGTCAATTGTCATGACTTATTATAAAGGGTAGGGCTGAGCACAAACGGACCGAACCGAAAAAACCGACAGAAACCGACCGAGAACCGAACCGAAAAAACTGAACCTAAGAAATTCGGTTCGATTCTCGGTCCACACAAATCACTATTTTCGGTTTTCGGTTCGGTTTGGTTTTTAACCGCCGGTTCTCGGTTAAAACCGAGAACCGAACCACTTATTATATTTTTTTTATACTTAAATACATAACCCCATCCCCAAGTGATTTTCAGATCTGCATAAGTCTCAGATCTAGATCTGCAATTTGCAGATAGAGGTCGACATCCATTCCGCCCCCATCTCGGTCGTCTTCCGTCCTCCATAGCCCCATCTCCTCCGTCTCCATCCACCACCGCTCGGCCACCCATTCCACCCCCCTCCTCCGCCTCTCAACACCCAAATCCCGACTCCTCCGTCTCCATCCACCACCGCTCGGCCACCCATTTCAACCCCTCCTCCGCCTCTCCACACCCAAATCCCGATCCCCATCCCTCAAATCAACATCAATTTGGATGGCTATAACAGAGATCAGAGGAGAGAAAAGAAAGAATATGAATTTTTTCTTCTATTTCGCACCACGCCAAAATCTTTCTGCAAACTTTGTGGTTGGTTTCTGGAAGATTCTTTTGGGAGCTTTTCAAGTTTCCATCAGTCCGTTGTCTTTCTTTGCATTCTTGCTTATAAATTGGTGGTAGTACTTTTATAGTTGTATCCCACCCAACCCTCTATATTCTTTCTATGAAGTGCATTATAGCTTTTTTTGTACCTGTATCCCACCACGTTCTTGGATTGAATAGAAGATCTTCTTTTTTTTTTCTTCTGAAATCGGTCCAAATTCGGTTAAAACCGAAAAAACCGAAAGCCGATCGGTTAAAACCGAAACCGAACCGAAGTACAGGTTCTCGGTCCGCAGAAATTGAGAATTTCGGTTTTTGGTTTTTTCGGTTTCGGTTCGATTCTGGATCGATGCTCACCCTAATAAAGGGTTAATAAACTTGTATCAAGTATACAATTCACGGGTCAAAAGATTATGTTTATATCAGTTGTATCAATGTTTATTATGATGTATTCCATATAAGTTACAAGATTTTTAAGAATCCGTTTTTATTAAGTTGAAAAAGAACCTCCGAAAACTACATCTATAAATAAAGGTGTTTTGATTGATATAGAGTGTGTGCACGCCACTTGAACAGATGGCAATCTTACGGGATGGTCTTTCAAAGATCTCGTACTCGCCTCCATTGGTGCTAAGTTCAAATCCATACAATAACAAATAATCAAAATTTTCAACAAAATCAGTAAAATCAAATCATACAATAACAACCTTAAACACATCAAAATCACGCATCACATTAAATTAAATCAAACAAATCACACTATCATCCATTCAATACTACCCCACACATACCCCACTTTCTTACACCCTCTTACACAACCTACTCAAATATAATAATTATCCCTATCATAATCACAATCCACTCCCAAACACAAAACTCAAAACTCAATTTAAATCCAGTTACTATTCATAATCCCGTTTTTCTCAAAACTCAACTCGAATCCAGTTTTAAATCCACTGCCAAACACTCAGATTGACTTTCTTCCTCATTTTCTTCATCTTCTTCCTCCAACCTTCTACCATGGAAGAATCTTCTACCTCCACCTTATTTCTTCACCTTCTCCTCCCCCCCCTCCCCTCCATCATCTCTCCTTTACCTTCATCTTCCTCCATCAACAAAATCCCGCGGAGCACAAGAGTCAGAGAAAGAAAAAACGAAGACAAGATTAAAATAAAAGTGAAATCCAGAGATCTGGAGAGAAGCTTCAGATATAGAGCTAAGGGGAGAAGGGCGGAGCTCTCCGCCCACTGTCAAAGGTACGTAAGCTCCGCCTCCTCCTAAAAGGAAGCTCTGCCTTGCTCCCCATGTCCGGTTGTCGGAGCTCCGTCCGTACGTGTTCTTTGAAATTTATTTTAAATAAGTTTTTTTTTTCTGAATTATGAATTCCATACCTCACGGGCTACAGGTGTTCGGCTGTTCCTGGGATTCGGTTCTAGTTGTACCATTTCCCCCTAATAGAAGGATATGTTTTTTTGTTTCGCGGGTGGTTTAACCTTTTGGTTCGGTAGTTTAGTGCGTGCAAGCCTTTTGCACCCCTTTGTATCTATGTAGAATTCGTAAGTATTTATACCATTTTTTGCAGTTTCCAAAAAAAATCTAAATTAATTTAATTTTCATTAAAACATCGTTTCAAAAATAATTCGACATGTGTCGTTTGCCGGAGAGTGTGGCTCACTCACCATTTTCCGGCAACGATTCCGGTTGTAATTGAATCAATTTTGAAATCGTATATAAATTATAATGTGAGTTGACATTTCGAATATAAATTTTAACGAGCTAACTTAGAGTATTAAATTGTTTGTTGTACAATTTAGAGTATATTTTTTGAAATTTAGCCCCTTCCTTAATGGTGTTGATGGAATATTGAACAATTGGAATAGTTTGCGCAAGCAGGGGCGGACCCAGCCTTTGGCTGGGGTGGGCTTCAGCCCGGGTGCCCCTGGAAAATTAAAAAAAAAAAATTTATATATATAAACATTAATATTACCTTTTATAACAACAAATAGGTTGCTTGAAACGTTTAGCTCAGTTGGAAGCTAGTCAAGTTATTTAGTCAGCCAACCTGGGTTCAAGCCCTATATCCCTCATTTTTTCTTCTTATAAATAAATGTCATTGTTTTCTTTCTTGCTGAATGATCTAATTTTATCCTCTTATTTTTTCCTTCTTTTAATTTTAATTTTGAATTCTTTCCCCTTTTTATTTTGTTTCTCTTATGTTTTAATTTGTTGTTTTACATGTACAGTTTCTCTTATTGTTTTGATTTCACGTGTACAATTTCACTATGATTCCTTTGTAAATGTGATTGTGATTTGTTCTCATCTTTATTTTTTGTTATCATACCATTATGTAACATGAATTGTGATCGCGTTTTTTTCTTCTCTGATAAGTGTTAGATTATAGTATTATTTTCTAATTCATTTTGTCAATTTTTTATTTACAAAAGTTATATAATAAAAATCTTTACAATTCGTTTTTGCTTGAAAAAATTTCTCCATACGTTAACTGCGTATAAAATTAGCCAGGGTCGTAAAACATCCTGGGTCCGCCCCTGTGCGCCAGAATTCACTAACGGTAGTAGGGATGACATTGCACCAGACTAATGTAACAAATTAACGGTGACTGGTTGATCCAACCTTTTGGTGCAGGGCCTTGGCTTTATTGCAGTGTCAAAACCTCCAGTCCTAGCCGACATGACTGGAACGTGTAAACAGTACGAGTCCGAATGTATTGGACATACGCAAAAGATTCTCTTTTACTTTGGGATGTCATTGATAGCCGTTGGAATAGCTGGCCGCAAAGTCATTAAATTGAGCCCCGACGACGACCAGGAGGCTGCTGAACCTAAGAGTAATCTGGTAAAATCAATCGCAATATGTTTGCTAATTATGCCAAGGATTCTAGCAGTAGCACTTCCAAACATCACACTCTGGTCAATCCGCTTTGGCATCCCAGCAATTTTCACAGTTTTAGCAACTTGCTTTTTCTTGGGTGGTTTGAGACCGTTCCCGGTTGATGAAAACCATGAACGAACGGGTAGTCCTATAACTACTTTGCTCAGGGTGTTCGTTGCATGTACATTCAAGAGAATTCCTAAATTTGTCGAGGCACCGGCTATGCCAGAGAATTCAGATGAGTATACACAAACTCGTTGTCTCCGGTAAGTACACCCAAACATGTTAGGAGCCACACGCTCTAACCTTAGTCTCATTTCAATTCACCTTATATACAAAGTTCTGTTTATTTCAGGTTCATTTAGTTTAGTTTAGTTCTGTTCAAAGACTTTTCAGATGAATTAACAAATCGTTTATAATTTATTCTACTTTGGACCAATTTGATGTGACTATGTGATATCCAGATAACATCTTGGTCACATTCTCAGTGAAATATTATTTCAGGTGTCTAGATAAGGCTGCCATTCCAACTGCAGAAGATGTAGGAAAGACCAATAGATGGAGACTTTGCTCGGTATCTGAAGTAGAAGAAGCGAAATTAGCTATTCGATTGGTACCACTATGGCTTCCCTTGATAACTTGTGGCATTTTTCTTTCTATTGGGAACACATATTTCGTAGAACAAGCAACTCACTTAAGATCACCGCGGCATTTCACCATTCCAGCACTTCTAAGTCTTATTGAGCTCAACACCATATTAGCGAAGAAACTTTATGAGTTGCCTCTCAATATTTACATGGAAATCAAGAAAGCACCCATCATTAGTTTAGCATCTACTATGATAATCTCAATAGGATGTTGTATAGCTGGTGCAAAGATTGAGGAACGAAGATTGCACGTAATTTCAAATCATGGGTTGCTTGACCAGCCGGATGCAGACATTCCTATGACTATGAGTGTATTTTGGATGCTTTTGCCGTTTTCACTTCTTACTTCATTTGATGCAGTATTAGAACATCTAATTACAGCTTTGTTGGAAGAGGAGGCTCCCAAGTCCGCAAAAAGTTACATTGCGGTCTTTAGTGATGCTGTGCTCGGATTAGGATACATGCTTAGCGTCCTTTCAGTTTATGTTGTTGGCCAAGTTAGTCAGCGAGGAGGGAATCCAAATTGGTTCCAGTTTACGTTGAATAGGAGTCGCTTGGACAAATATTATTGGGTACTTACAGTATTATGCTCTATGAATCTAATAGCATACTCGTTGGGCTCTTGTGTTTACGGAAATAGAAAAAGGTCTCGACAAATGTTAGCACTGAGAAGAGGACAGGTGTGGTGAAGATCCATAAACTGGAGCACATGAGGACATACACTGAACTTTGAAGATTCTGTAACTCGAGCAGAAGAGGGCATACATGAGAATTCTATAATCCCTGATGCAGTGCTGTAGATTCTATAGTTTCCACCATGAGATTGGGGGTGGAAGGATTATAATTGGTTCAGATTTGTTTTTGATATGTCTACACGTACTGTTTTGTATTATGTGACAATCATCATTTTTCTGCATATCTTTAATCGAGTTTATTTTGTCTTTGGCTCTAGCCTCTAAGTATTAATTTGTGTTTTAACTATACATGTGCAACAAGAAGTTACACAGAACAAGAAACTCCCTGTTTGGCACTTAACTCACAACATGCTGATGTTATGTACACTGCTATGCTAACACTACTCTTAAGTCTTAATACGGGCATAAGTTGTATAGTACGCCACCTCGATCGGAAGAAATGGGAAACCATTACTAATTCTCGCTTTGCCACTTCAAAAAAAGATTGTATAATACGCAACAAAAGACTTGTAAATTGTTGTACACAATGTTACTCTAACAAATAATCTTAATACGGATGACGATGCCAATTTTGGTCTCACCGGGGTTTTCAAAGTGAATGTATGGTTTAAGGCGATTTGTATAGTTAGATATAAATCGGGTTAGATAAGGGTAGTCGAGTTGTAAGGTGCTGGAGTTGCATAGCATAGGTTAGGGGTTCGAACATCGGCTAGAGACATAAGGTAGTTTAGGAATGGAGTTATAAATACATCGACGGAGGCATAATGTGGTTTAGGCATGGACTTATAAGGTCGGTTTAGGTGTATGTGGAGTTATAGGGTGATATATGTGTGTAATATAGTGCAGTAGAAGTAGAA
>JAYMSL010000426.1:0-24846 GCA_036897195.1 Plantago coronopus
AAAAAAAGGGGGGAGCGCCCAGTATGGGGGTGTTTAAAGCGAACAGCGGCCGGCTGGGCAACATTCCTTTTTTTTTTTTTTTTTTAATTTTGGTTTTCTTTTAATTTCAAATGGTGGGCCCAAGGTGCAAGGTGTGCACCGATAATCCTGGTCTAACTATATTTCACCTCAAATTTTATTAAATCATGTGTCCAACCCCATAAGAAAAGGAGGCTGGGATGGAGGGAGTTAAAACATCATTCAATTAGATTGACCGGCCCTATCTTTACAAAGATACAAGTCTTACACTTCAAACCATATGATAATTTATATTTAACTTATATTTCGACTGCTTTTCTTTTTCATATTACTTACGTTAAAGTAAACATAGTACTTAACTGAAACTCGACTCGATTCTCGAGTTTTATCAGGTGCAAATCTTATGCACTTCGAAGCTACAACAGTTTGGGCCCTTTTTTTATTTATTTCCTTTTTTAAAAAAATATATTTGGGATATTTGTTAATAATAATATTTTGTCTTTTTTTTTTTCAAAGGAAAAAAAAGTTGTAAAGGAAAAAGGGAAAAAGAATGATACTAGTCGGAAGTCGGAACACAATAAAAGTCCCATTCTGGAATTAAATTGTTTTCTGGGAAAATCATTCACAGACTTGGCCGATGTGCTTCCAATTGATATATACAACAATACAAACTACTCACTACCAGCAGCATCATGTGTTATTCTTTCTCTGCCGGATTTCTGTAAATTAGGTTTTCTCTCCTCCTCTTTCCCTTCTTCGATTCAGATCCGTTTTTCCAGGTACACAATTTTCCCAATCTATGCTAACGCTTCCAATTTCTCCTATCATTTCCTGTTTTTGTTTTTCCTCCTGATTGGCGATTCGTTTCTTTTGTTGTTGAATGTTTCGTGGAAATTTCCACTTCATCGTTTTTAGTTTTGTCGCTTCGCAATGATTGCGGTTTTTGATATGTTTAGTTTTCCTGGAAAAGGACAGATTCGTGCTCTACTGGTGCCTGTTTCAATATATGCTTGCATGATTGCATCTATTTTAGGGCTGGGTGGTTGATTTAGATGGTGAGTGTTGCTGATTTTGGAATTTGGTGTGGGATGAGAGTAGACTTGTGGAAGTAATTGATGTGGTTTGAGTGTACTGGTAATGAAGTTGCAGTATCTGTTTGAATTGTGCAGTGAGCGATTTAGTTACTATAGATTTGGAGAGAGAGATATGTATTACTTTGGGATATGCATCTCTGCAGAATTACCTTGGTTTGGTTGATCTGTTTTGAATGTATATAAGATGTTTTCTGGATGGAGTTATATTTGAAGGCTGGTAGAACTAGAAAGTGTAGCTGTTGGGTGATTGGTTGTGCATGCAATGTCTTACCTACAACTGGAATACGTGTTTTTATGAAAATCAAGATGAAAATATACTGATGGACATGTTGCAGTTGCTATCTGTAAGAGTAACTCTCTAATTGAGGGGAATATCCAAATCCTATGGCCGAGCTAGTTGATTTTTTGAATTTATGATATTTTCTTCTGTTGTTTACGTGGTCAAATGCTGATTGATGTTGGACACTACTTTATAATGACTTATGTTTGTCTTTCACAATACGTGTTGTTGATGTGATTTTTTTTTCTCCAATTATGTAGAGTAATCTATTTACCGGCTGTTCCTGGAGAGGGTATTAAAGTTAGCCCAGCCTCAAGAAATGACAGGCGGAATAGCTAGCTTCTGGGGTCCAGTCACGTCAACGCACGAGTGGTGTGAACCAAATTATGTGTTCTCGTCCTACATTGCTGAGTTTTTTAACACCATCTCTAATGTCCCTTGCATCCTCTTAGCATTCATCGGTCTTGTCAATTCATTGAGACAGCGATTTGAGAAGAGGTTCTGTGTCCTTCACCTGTCAAATATGATCCTTGCCTTTGGCAGTATACTATATCATGCAACACTGCAGAGACTGTAAGTTTTCGTCTATATCCACGGATTTATTCAACTAGTGATGGCTTTTCAAGTTGTGTTGACTTGTTCTGAAATGTACAAGCTTGTTTAATGCTCCTCTGAATTTGTATATTGTCATCGCTTTGATCGTTGCATCTTTATATGGTCACTAAGCTGTTCTCTGTTACGGTAAACAGTGCAGCATTCCTCAAACTTAAATTAACATGTTGATTAATTTATTTTCTGTCAAACAAGTTTGAGATATCAAAGTGAAGATAATTTTTATGACTTAGCAGTCTATGAAGATAACACGAGCTTGTTTAAGTTTCTGTAGATACTAATCACTAAAGGTCTTCTTATGCCTAAATTAATTTCTGTTCCTTTTCTCTGCATTTATGTTTTCTGATACTGAGTGCTATTTGATTATTGTTTATCGAGTAAGTGCATTTTTGGCAGATTTATTGGTCCAAGTCTCTTTTCTTGTCCTCCTTTATATGCTGGAAAGGATACCAAAAGAACCTGTCAACTATAGTCTAGCTTCCTATATCTGTTCAATACTTAGCTATGAAGCAACTTCTTGTCTTTCTGGGTAGCCTTTTATTGTTGAGATTCCCATACTATGCCATGTAATGAAGGTTTTATGCTGCACTTCAATAGTGAAAGCGTGATTTACCCAATGATATGGTTTGGGGGTACGCAGTGTACTACCATTAAGGTTAGAAGCCTACAATATGTTTCTTGGGAGTGCTGGATTTATTGGATTGCACAAAATATGACCTGAAAATGACAGTGATTTTGTTCAAAGAAGTATATACCGAAAATGAGAAAAACATGAAGGGTGGTGATTGCTTGATCAGCTATATTACATAGCCAAGGCTAGATGTATTGAGGTTCCATGTTTTTATCTAACATTGATAAGTTCACAAATATCCTCATTCTAATTACTCTTTGTGGATGTCATTCCCTAACTTTTGGATCTTACATAAATGATATACCAGTATATTTTTCTTTCCTCAAAACGTTGATCCGATGGGTATGCTTATTAAACTGGTTAAAAATGTGAAAGACATTCATGGCTACATTTCTTTTTCCCTAACAAGCCATAATCTGCTTGGATTTGAGTTGATTAAATTCTGCATTTGTTAGTATATACTTACTGGCATAAACATGGCACGATTGCATGATCCTCTAGGTGACATTTGTGTTGTAGAGGATGTTAAATTCTAGAATTGTTCTTTGTGATGATAGTGTCGCTCACTTCTTCCGGATATTTTCATAGCTGTTTAGTCAAATAAGTGAGTGCGAGTAGCATTTTCTATCCTACCTCAGAATATGTTGTTGAAATGAATGGTATTGTTCCTGCTTTTACAGCTAGCTTGAAATTTTCTTACAGGCAACAACAGGGGGATGAAACACCAATGGTGTGGGAGATGCTTCTTTACATTTACATCTTGTACTCTCCAGACTGGCACTATCGGAGTACGATGCCAACTTTCTTATTTCTCTACGGAGCTGCTTTTGCAGTTGCACATTCACTGGTTCATTTCGATATCACTTTCTGGGCCCACTATGCTCTGCTCTGTCTTCTTTGCATTCCTAGGATGTACAAGTACTACATTCACACAGAAGACAATTCAGCTAAGCGTCTGGCTAAGTTATATGTTATCACTCTTTTGGCCGGGAGTCTGTGCTGGATAGTTGACCGTCTCTATTGCTACAAACTCTCCCAGTGGTACTTCAATCCACAGGGCCATGCATTATGGCACGTTTTCATGGGTTTCAACTCATACTATGCCAATACATTCTTAATGTATTGCCGAGCTCAACAAAGAGGATGGAACCCAAAAGTAAAGCACTTCCTCGGATGTTTCCCTTATGTGAAGATTGAAAAACCAAAAGCCCAGTGAAGAATGTACGGCTCCATATAATCGGAGCATGAATGGATTGGTAGTACATTCTGGGGTGGTGCAAGTTTTCGTGATTCATTTTTCTCTTTTCCCATCTGAAGATTGTAATATAAAAGGATTAACTGGGAGTAATTTTGGTTGGTCGATAGTGGTTGAATTTTGAATGTAAAAACTAGCGTTTTGGTATTGTACCATTGCTTCTATACTCCCACTAAGCTTACATCAGTTTAGGTATGATTTATTGAATTAGGTATGACCTTGATTTAATTGCCTTCTGTCTAGTAATCAGAAAGATGTTTTCAAGCCTGATTAGGGCCATTTAATTTGTTTTCACTTCTACAACTTGATGTTTTCACTTTTGTAATTTGACATTTGATGTTTTGCTGTAAGACGCATTAATCTACACCTGAATCTTTCTATTCTTGGTTGACGATATGTTCTGAATCTGACTACAATTTGATTCATTCCATGATCTATGTTTCCTTAATTCACATGATTGAACTCAGATTTTCTCTTTGCTATCAATGTCGCTCAAAATACTCGATAGACCTTGTAGGAACACCAGTAACGAGTGTCGAATTATTGGGTTTGGGGTACCTGTACAGGGTGCATTATTCAGTCATAGCCTCACAGGGATAGGCCTAGTGGAGAAACTGCAGTTTCCAGCAAGAGTTGTAGTGAACATCCAGTATATCAAGAATCAAGAATGTCATTTTATTTGGCAACGTTGTGAAATGCGAGCAGTTGGTAGTAAACGTGAAATTACAACCAGAAAGTCGTTTGCTGGTAGCACTGATTTGAAACTCTCCATCTCTTAACTGGTTTATTTTGGCAAATGAATCTATTGGGACTATTTGATGGAAAGAAAGCTTATATCCAAGTGGAGAGGTCTGTAGAGAGGACTGAGTGAATATATTTTATACGAGATGCAAAATATGGGTAAAGTGAAGAATGGTTGAAACAATGTTTCAGCCGTGAATCCAAATAGTCACGGCCTCAAGGGCAACACTTCTTCCAAACTTTCTGCTGCTCAGATCTCACAACACGTTAGCTCTAAGCAATGCCGTGGACAAGCACTTCTCCACAAAAGTGTTTACCATGTTATCTTTCGGTCTTTGACTCCTGCTGTTTGAACTCAAGGAGTAAATTAAAAATTGCTATACCAAATTACCAACAAATATAAAAACTCACAAAATGCAAGCCAGTCTACACTACTGATGATTATATCATCCACTTTCCAAAGTACGTAAATTGTTTTGTTTAGGAACAAGGACTTGGTCGTCTTTGGCTTTAATCTAGATATAATATAAAACAGAAATTGAAAAGATCGTGTCCAAGGAAACAACCTCGGGTGATGAACATTTAAAACTCCAGTTGCAAGGTGGCTTCACAATGGCAAATTCTGAACTTATGCAATGCAGGTTCAAGCAGCAAGACTTGATGGAGGTTTTGGCTGGCAATCAGTTATTGATGTGAAAAGACTCAGAGTGTAGTAACATCAGTAAGTGCTATCAGTATCTTTTCCTCTAATTGAGATTCTTCAACCCACAAAGAACTTTGTCTACGCAGAAGTTCTTGCTTCTGTTTCTTTTTCCGCTGAATATTCTTTTGTCTCATCCTCCAATACTCGAGCTTGTCTGCTCTTTCTTTCATCTGCAATCAAAAGGAAAGCAGGATGCATAAGTTCAAGCTGTGAGAGCAAGATGAAATAAGATTAGAACTAACTAACAAGTCAAACGATTCTATGCTGCCAGTTGGAAAATATTGGTCACTTAATCACTTCAGATAATATGATAATATAATGTGGAAGTTCATATTAAGGATATTGGTTCTGTGGATACTTGAATGGTAATCAAGTCCAACTTTAAAATGAACGAGTAGGGTACTAGACTACTAGGGAAATAAATTATTTGTAGTGAACCCTCTCAGTTTTGGGTGCCCCAATGCTCTTTAATTCTCAATGGATAGATTGCCATCGACAGACCTCCGACATATAAAGATGGAGGTATTGGAGTGAACAATAACATCATATTGTAAAGGACGCACAAAGTAAGCTGGACTCGAAGACCGAAAACTCTCAATCCAAAATATGAAACATAGACCAGAAAAGCAAAAAGCATGACCGTGAGTCATCTCTGTGCTCTTTAATCCCTAATGGATACATTGACATAAACAAACTTCCAGGATATAAAGACGAAGGTGTTGCAGTTTCATTAAGCTCTAGCAGGGATTGCTGCAGTGACTACAAGTCTACAACCAGTACTGATTTACAGATTATGCGACAGCAATCTCTAATTCTCTATTCACAGATGAACAATAACATCATATAGTACCGGAGTAAGCACAGAGTAAGCTGGACTCGAAAACAGAAAACTCTCCATATGAGTATGAAACAGAAGAACAAAAGGTTCTATTTACTCTTTAATTCTAAATTTATAAATGGATAGACAATTCATTGTCGACAGGGATCTCTAATTCTCTATTCACAGATGAACAATAACATCATATTGTACAGGATGAACAGAGTAAGCTAGATTCGATAACAGAAACTCTTAATTCGAATTCGAAATACGAAACATAGATCAGAAGAACAAAAGGCATGACTGAGAGATACATGTCAAAGTTATAACCAAACCAGAAGAAATTACAAATTTCGACAGCACATACCAGAATCTGACGAAACTCCTCACTGGACGCCTGTCGTTCGATTGCCTCGGCCTTCTTCTTCGCATCCTTAGCAGCTTTCCTCTCCTGATTGGCGAGCATAAGCGCCTCTTTCTTAGCCTGGTCCTTGCGCAGCTTCTCGATCCTCTGGAGCTCCATTTCTTCAATGTAAGTCTTGCGCATCGCCTTTACCTTGCGATCGTAGTCGCGGCGGAGGAACGCGAGATGCGCCTCGGCCTCCTTTGGGGATTGGAAGGGTTTCCAGGAGTTGATGAACGAGCTCGGTGCTTGGTAGTCATGTTGGTGGCGCCGGGAAGGTGGTGCTGTGGACGAGGTGCAGAAGTGGCTGATACGAACGGCAGGGATGGACGGCGGAAGTCGCCGGAGAATGTGGCGGGATAGGGCCATAGCTGCTGGATTGGGGACGAGCTGATTTTACGACTGTGCAGTAATTGAACGGGAACTTAACTACTGGGTCAAGCAATGAAATTGAATTGGGCCAAAAGATGAAAACACAATTGGAGGCCCAATTTATACATCCATACGGCCATATTCCCATTTGTTTCCACTTTACAAATCCGAGTCATTATTATTTCACAATTTTTTAAGTGGTAAAGGTGACTAGAACCCCGACCTATTGGTTGGAGGAGAAGCGTATTACCAGCTGAGTTGCGCTTCGTTGTCAATTTTCTCTTAAAATAAATAAACTGGAAACTTCATCACTGTCAAACTATTTCACCCCATTGAAGTCTTCAGATTTATGCAGAAGTCTGGATATGTTCTTTGGTTTTCGTCCTTTACCAACTTCGATTAGACTCTCAATCAGCTTGGCGATGTCTGTAACTATCTTTGTAGGCAATTTTTGCTCACCTTCAAGTAGCAATGCATATTTACTAAATTCTGAGTCCGCACCTACTCTGGGTTGGTTTTCCGCAATGAATTAACAATACAAAAGTTGGCATACATGCTGCCGTGAAGATGAGTACTAGCTTGCTCACTCTAATAATCGCAATTTGAATCCTTGTGCAGATATTCAAAAGCAATCTCTTTGAAACTAACAACTTTTTTGAACTTGCGGTTACGAATTTGGAATGGTATCGGGCTATCACTCTGTTCTTCCAACCACTTAGTCCAATAAGTTCCAATTTGGAATTTATCAGAGAATAAGCACTTTAGGGTACTTCGCGAATTTTTGAATAAGGCAGAGGCACTGAGCCATATCTCAATAGAGGAACAAAAACACCAATAATGATTCCCCCATATTGGGCAACAAACATAACTCTAACAGACCGACCATAGCTCGAAGTATTCTAAAATGGAATAGGGAGGATTACAAGCCGGAATATGGGCCGTAGACTTTCCTGAAAGTCGCTACTAAAATAAGCTGAGCGAAGTAGACTTTCATGAAAGTCGCTACTAAAATAAATTGAGCGAAGTATACTTTCCTGAAAGTCGCTACTAAAATAACTCTTACAAAATAGGCAGTGGGAATATGTTACGCTTCAGTTCCAGGTTAGCAATTAAATTAAACTGTCTAGTCCCATCCGTCTGAAGATTCTCACATAACTTTCTATTCAACAAAATAAGATAGAAGTATTATATTAGACAGTATTATGGTTATACACCTATGTTGTAAGTCAAATCATCTATATTGATATATAAATATAGATGTTTTAACTTACAAGTTACAATAGAGTGTTCTATTATAGACAATCTAATGCAAAATTTCGTGATAAAATAAAGTAGAGCAAGTCATGGCCAAAAACTCAACTATTCAGTATTCACCAACTTCTGAGTCACACACAGTATCGACATTGACCAAAACAGAAAAGTAAACAAAATAACTATAAATAATCTTGTTTCAAGAACAGCTATTCTAATTATTGAAACTTGAAAGGTGCATGTACTATAGAAAAGTTTGGAACTACAGATGCAGATTTTAACTATTGGATATCTCCTCAGGGACTTGATTCTTTATATACCTAAAATTTCAAGATTATGTTACAACATTTATGACGCTACCGACTACATCTACAAGGTAGATTATGAACCAGGAACTAGGACTAGATCCCTTACATTAATAGTGAGCAAGAAGCCGCCTTTCATCTCATCTGAAGGCTAAATTCATTAGATAAATTGCTTTAGGAACTCTGTAGCAACAAGTCTCCCACGTGTGTTCATGGACAATTTCAGTTCGCTGATTTCTTTGTCAATATCCTGCAGTAAAGAGAACATATGAACACAGATCTAGACATCTAATATTCGTTATGAATTCAGGTCTTTCTGCGGAATAAGTGTAGGTTTATAAGATAATTTGGAACTAAACATACAGTAATGGGAAGTGGCTTAAGCTTAAGGTTAAGTAGTGCTTAACAACTCTACTGACCACTGGCCACTGGCACTATTCTGCAGCTCCACTACAGACGATTTTTTTCTTGATTAATTTAAAATTTGTTAATGAAACCTGGACATGGATAAACTCTTAGCAGGAGTCAAACAACAAGAAGCTTACTGGTTCCCAAGATAAAATGAGAAAATATTATCGTGGTTCGTGGTTCGATCTAAACAATTAGAGAACATCAAGTCCAATCTTCAACTATAGGGTAACTTGCCTAAAAGTAATCAGTTTTTAATTCCTGAATATCCAACTAATCAGACAAAGACTTGAGAAAGTACAAAATTAATCAGACAAAGACTTGAGAAATCTACCTCCATGAACTGAACAATGAAATCTATGAGCTTCTGCTTTTGCATCTCCTCGCAGTGATAATTAGTAATGAGAAAGCTTATGTCATAACCCTGAAAAAGCAGACCAGTCAGGACAGAATAAGTTTATGAAGTCTGATATTTATTAACTGAAACCTATATATTTATGTCTAAATGTGCAGAAAGCAAGCTCAAGTTTTTTTCCCATATAAATTACGATGAAAATGTAAATACTAGATTATAAAAAGCTAATAATGATTAAAAAAACTGAGAGCAAAAATAATCATCTTAGCAGTGTCAAGGTAAAACCAACTCGTCTTACGACAATCTGACTTTCTGGATCCATTTGCACATTTTATATAATAATTGTTGTTAGTAATCAACAGAGAAAACATGACCATTTTCAGAGAATGAATACATGGATCTCGAGAGAGATTCTCAATCTCAATTTATGGGTAGCAAAACTGCAAAGTTCATACCTGGGTGAACCTTCATGTTCAGTATAATAATAAAATATATAGTCCAGTACTCAAATTATGTGCAACATTACTAATATGCCAACTTTGTAATGCTAATTCAGCTCATCCATATTAAATTCCCATCATGGCCTAATTTATAGACATACAAAGCATATAGAATGCAATTCTCCATGTCAACTATGTGAGTTCAATAAAAAGCTACAATTACTTGACAAAGGCAGAGATCTGCACTGTCACAGCTTTAGAGCTTAAGTATATGAGAATATATTCTATATATATGCGCTTACTAATTTACATCAATGGAATAAAAATGCAGACAAATGCTACTTATGAAAGAAACATGCATACCTGAACTGGCTTTCTCCTCAGTACTTGAAATGCCTCCGCTCTCATAGACAAGAATCTAAGAAACTTTTTTGTCAGTATGTTCTCAAGTTCATCTGCCTGCTTAACCTATAACAAAATTCAACCATTAAGTTATCACATAAGTGATGTACCCAATCACAAGATCTCTACTGAAAATGGTAGTCTTGTATCAGATCTTCTGAAAATGGTAGTCATATTTGACTAAGCTAGGTCGGTGAATAAAGCCGAAATTGGTGATATATGTACATTAAAGTTAACGGTTATCACGGATTCACGTTAAGACATTATACAAGTACTTAGGAATTCCTACTGCCGCAGGTGAATGAGGAATACAATCAGTTCACTTAATATAGGATAGTAGCAATGCAAAAGAAGTACATTTTCCATTATATTCTTCACTGAATCAAAGTTTGATATTAGTTGATAGCAATAAATGTGACAGTCTTAGAACCGTTATATTCTTCACTGAATCAAAGTTAAAGTGCTATGATAAATTTCCAAGCAGTCCATAGGAGGCAGGATTGCGGTGGCTTGGAGAAAGAAGAAATAAGGAATGGTGGCAAAATTGCATACGTGGACTGATCAATAAGAAACTAATATACGTAATTACGTATAAATACTGGAGTACTAGTTAGTATATGTAGATATCCTCCATTGACTCCATGTCCTAACAGAATAAAGGGGTTGCAGTGCACTTTTACAGTACAGTTTAGGACCCAGTGAGAATTCAGAACGGTTGAATGTACTAGTAAGACTGAAAGGGTAAGTTAAGTTCGTGCATTCTCGATCTTCTTAGAAATCAAATCAACTAATATCAAGCTTACAGAAATTACCTTGAGGCTTATCCGCAGTGAGTTTATAGATGTTTCAATCAAGCACTTCTCAGCCTCATTTCTACAGATCAGGACCTAAGAGTCAGCAGTGGCAAAAAGTCAATATAATAATTCAAATTAAATGAGTTATTTGAAGATCCATGACTATTAATTGACAATATTAGTTGCAAATCAAACTCAGAAAAAGAAAAGGAGAAGAACGAAAACAGAAAGTCATGCATATGCAACATCAGTATTATCACATAATCCATCAAAGACAATCAAATCAAATGGGTATAAGACCAAGTGATGTAACAAGTTTGCCACTGCAAAAGGAACTTGGAGGCAAAGCAGATGGAACGACAATGACCATCATACTAAATTACTAATAAAAGGATATATATGATGACATGATGGCCTAAATTTTCCAGCCAGACTATATGTTGGCTATCACACCGCTCACATTACTCATTCCAGTTAAATTATGAATAAGGATTTATAGCAAAGTGGAGCAATAAAGGAAACATTAAGATGGATCTCATCACATTTCATGGATCCAGTAACTCCTCTTGAAGATGGTCAAGAACTCTTGATAAAATTCCAAGTTATTGATCCTTAATGGTCCTTCAGAAAGTTCAAGCTGATAAATCTGTTGTAATAGCCTACTAGTTTTGCGTGGATATAAGTGATTATGTATCACCAAGACAAGAAAAATATGATGAAAGGAGGACAAGAATCTGTTACTATTGTTTAGAAGATGAAAATGCAGAAAGATGCATAAATGTGTTCCAGAGAATTGTAAACAACAGAGTATCACATGTTAGTTCGTAACATAAGCTTCTGTCTTTAGTGTGTACAAGCAGAAATATGTATAACATATTGACCGGCAACAAGAGCTATAAGATATTCCGATACCCACCCTGATTCAGGTATGAAATTTCTTGGTCCCGGCTACCCAATCCAATGAAGATATAACAGTCAGGGAAATAAAACAACTATAGGTCCTATGCTAATAGCAAAACATGGATAATCTAACCCAGAAATCATAATTACACATGAAAGCAAGAAAATCATAATCCGAGAGAAGACTCCTTACAGGATTCAATAGGAGCTCAGGGCTAGTCCTGAAAACCAAAAAGCAAATGTCAAGATCCTCAACAATTTGAATTTGAAGTTGGATAGCTCACAATTTGAATTAACCAAATAAATCAGATGTTGGACAATAATATATACAGAAAAATGTGGGAATAATGATCTACTATTGGAAGGAGATAATCCATACAATCAGATACGGTACATCCAGTTAGTGGTGCTCCAAATAAGACTTTTGCTATACTTAATTTGCCAGGTTGATATGCAATTCAACACTTTGCCCCATCCACATTTGGATCCAATTATTCAACTATCTTCCAACACTGTATACAAATCCCATTACGTTTCTCATATTCCACAAATTTTACTAGCACTATAATGCAAATACATGATCGAAATGGTTCTGAAACATAATCTTAATGCCAATCTCTTCTCACAATATAGCCCTTTATATGCTTAAGATAACCTTAGTTAACAATGGTGAGCTTAGACCGATGCATTCCTCTACCATTAATACTGTCAACGACCTCAGATCACGAAATCACACACTGACAAAATAATTTATGTATGCTTAAATTCATGGACAGACAGACATACTTGAGTTCTACTTCCGGTTTATTGTGTCTTTCAACTTCCTGGCAGGGGAAATTCTACAAAACAGAGAAGCAAAACAAATCAAACCTACAAGTCAATTACCCAACAAAACACACACACAATCACCAGTCGGATTTAACACCAGCTAAAAAGAATGACAACGATAACACACCTGCAAGCATAAGGCAGCTTCCAGAGTGTTCCGAATACACGTCAAGTATAACCTCGATGAATTGGCCTGGTAAAGAAACAGAAAATTGAAAACATCAGAGTTTTATTTCTGAATAAATTAATACAACGGAGTGAGCTGAATGTGGTGTGAGAGAAGAGAAGGGGCAAGAGATTGAGTATCAGTAGAGATGTTAACGAAGAATTTACTCACCATTGATTAGATTAGCAGGACAATGGATCTATGATTTTCTGCGGATTTTTCTGGGTAAAATGACTCTTCTTTCCCGTTTGCTTTGCTTTTACATCCATTCACGGATTTACCCCTCCCCAAATCTGGTTCGACCGAACGGTTATTCCAGCCGGATCGACCCCTAACCAAAGAAGGACGGAAAAATAATATTGTATTATGAATCTCACGGTACAAACTACGAAACATACCCGATTCAAAAATCAACTGCAACTATAAATCAACGTAAAAGTAAGTAACGTCCAACAAAAGAAGCAAACCACACATAAAATTTAATCAACTAGTAATCCAAACCCAACAAATCTAGGCAAGCAGGTCGGTGTACATATAAAACTCGTAAAAAGTAAGTCGTGTGTTATAGACCGTCTTAATGACTTTTTAAATCCACAAAATGCATCATTCAATCAAACACATGTAATGTTAAAGCTTGCATTTAACTTGAGCTCGGACTTGTTTTCAAGTTCGGTACTAATTATAAGTCGAGCCAAGCTCGACTCCGTAATACTCGGGTCTCGGTAGACTTGTGACACCTCCATTCTAGTATTGTATTTGACCTGCCCATATTACATAGTCGACAAGGCTAGTAATACTACCTTTTTTTTTCTTGTTATTTTTATCACAAGCTCGATTCGAGCTCGAGCTTGGCTTGCAATTCAAACTCAAATTTGTTCTCGAGTATAATATATGTGGCTCGTGCTCGAGTTTTGTAGTTTTGCGGGTCTTCTCTAAATGAATCTAGCTAAGACTCGAACATTATATTATCCGAGCTCGAGTTAGGCTCGACTCCATTCCTTGTCGTCGAATAAAGTGAGGGCAACACTCATGAACACAACCAACTCAACATCTCATACCCGAGTGACCCGACCCAAAAGATAGTACTGAACTGATCCGAGCTCGACCCGCCACCATAGCTCTTTCTCTTCGTCCTCAAGATTGCACTGATCTAGCTCTCTCTCTCAATCATAACTATCTGCTTCCCACTGAACTCCGTCATCGAATTCGCAGTTGATCTGCGACATCCGTACACTCACAATGAGGAGGTAAAGTTCTTCAAATTATCGCAGTTACTTCAGTTTGATCTATCAACTCCGCTCGAGACCAATTCGAAATTGGATTCAGTAATAGCAATTTTTATGTTGGTAACAGGCCAGGTTACAGGAATCAGCTGAAGCAATCGGGAATTAAGGGCATGTTTGGCAGGCTCTCATTTGCTGTAGTCGTGCTCATTATTTGTACTGTTTCACTCCTCTCCACCATGAAGAGCAGCACTCTCTCCTTGTCCCGATCCGAGGTCGTATTCCAGTTCTAGTTTAAGCTATGCTGTTTGAGCTGCTTATAATTGGAGCTTAATCTCTGTTCTAGTGTTATGCTAGCTAATATTGATATGTTAGTTTGTGATTCGGTTGTTGAGTTAAGAAATTGTAATGATGAGAGAAGTTTGCTGCTAATGATTGATCAATAGATTTCTAGTGTTTATTGGCTAATAGAATGCTAACTATTTGTTCGAAAGCTTCCATACAGTGGTCAAATTTCTCTCTGTTATAGTGTTTTGGTAGCTAATATTGATATGTTAGTTTGTGATTCAGTTGTTAAGGTAAGAAGCTGAAATGAGGAGAGAAGTTTGCTGCTAACATTTGTTTGATCAATAGCCTTCTCGTGTTTATTGGCTAATAGATTGTTAACGATCTTGTTTGGAAGCTTCCACACAGTGGATAAAATTTTCTCTGACTGCGAGTTTTTGAATATCAGAAAATTGATGTGGATGCGCTTTGGGGTACTGCTGCTTCTGGTGGATGGAGACCATCTTCGGCGCCAAGATCTGATTGGCCTCGTAGGTCATTTGAGATTTTTCTTTTACTTAGACATGTTTATGTTGTAGTTACACCACTGGATATGAGCTTATCAGGTTGGAATAGTGATGTGTGTAAGTATGGATAGATTTACTGATGTCAAGTTTACATGCATATGCAGCTCCTTCAGCAGAAACTAATGGCTACCTGCGAGTGCGGTGTAATGGTGGCCTTAACCAGCAACGAACTGCGGTATGCAACAAAAGTTTGTTTTCACAACTTTCCGTTTTGATTTCTTGTTCTCTAACAATAGACATGTGCTCTCTCAAGAGCCCGAGAGATAAATGAGACACTCTACTTTGAAGTTTCATATGCTGTAACTTTGCATTGATTATAAAACTTATTTCTTGGATAGTGGGTTTTCTTAAATGAAAAGCTTGATATTGCATCTAGTTTTATATTTTGAAGATTAATCAGTTTGCACCCAGATCATTTAGTTTTCAAGTCATTGAATCAGAAAGAAAACGTGAAACTCTTTTGTCTTCCTGACAATTCCAACGTCACCTCTGATTACTCTCTCAGGCTAAGATGTGTTAATGGGCATATGAGTTATGATGTGAACTATGAACTCTAATGTCTTTTCCCTTACTAACAGTTAAGTTCACAGCTCAATTTTGGTATAAACCATCTGATTCTGTGAAGGTGTTGTGCTGTCCTAGATCTGTAATGCTGTTCTTGCTGCACGGATCATGAATGCCACTCTTGTGCTGCCAGAACTGGATGCAAATTCTTTTTGGCACGATGACAGGTACTCATTTCCCATAAACTGCAATGTGAATACTTATAATATTTGTGTACAAGTTGAACTATTTTACTGAAGCTGTTAAATCGATGAAGTTCATTAAATAAATTTGAAACCAGAACCAAGGTTAATGATCGACTCAATATCCTAGATGGGTCAAAGCAGTCACTAAATGTGGCATTCCGCATTCGTCAATACTATATATTGGCCTGCTTTCCTCTTCATTTGGTATGTGTAGTATACATATAACGGCCTGCTTTCCTCTTCAAAGCAGTCACTGTATTGCTTATTTTCAGCTTCCAGCTTTCGTTTCGTTTTGCTTCATGTTACCTTAGTTCATTTCTGATCACACAATTTTTTTTCTTTAACTGCCCTCATTGCTCGTGACATTTAGCTCAATTATTTATGTATGTCCAGATTCCAGATACCAATGTGATAGTTTTTCTTCTCGGTTCTGAAATTATGCCCGTATGCGTACGATGCATGGAGAAAGGAAATTCCTTGTAAAAAACAGTTGAGTAACATAATTCTTGACTAAGATTATTTCTTAAGCAAATGTTAGTTGTTTCTTTATGTATATCACGACGCATATAGCTGTTTTTCACTTATCTTGAATGTCGTTCGCTACGAGTATGTCAAATGTTTTCTGCTAGGTTCTGTGTACGAGAACAATAAATCACTACGAGTATGTCAAATGTTTTCGGCTAGGTTCTGTCTAGTTGTAGTTTGACATTGTATTTCCTCAGTAATTTCATAATCTGATTTTACATTCATTTTACAGTATCCTGACATCAACACGTATGCAGTCTTGGTTGACATCCGTGGGATGTAAGATCACCAATGGTTCACTCACTCTGTCTGTATTAAAGATGATTGGTCTAATTATAATTTTTTCATCTATGAACTTACAGGATGAATGTGTACCTAGGTGATCCTGATTTCCTGCAGTAAGAAAGAAGAGTAATAGTTTACTGCAGTGGCTGTTGCAAAACTCTGGGTTATATGATGTAAGTCAGATTCTGCTTACAAGTGTTACTGTGTTAACTTGAGTACATCTCACAAGGATTTAGATGTACTATATAGTGTATATATATATATATATATATATAACAAAACTGATTTTCACTTTACGTTTATCGACTTGGTAACATCTACCTACATACCAATTTTCCTTTTCTAGGCTGAAATGGATGTTGTAGACCCCTTAAATGATCTTTTCAAAAACAGAAAATTGGTACTGAACCTTTAAGCTACTCACACTTTGCCTTGTGCTAATTTTTGCTCCTGTAGACTAAATGAGATATGATACCATGCATGTTCTTTGACAGGATGGCAATGGATTTCTGGTGTTGCAAAAAATTGTATCACCTATCTCAACTGCCATATGCTGAGCCTAGACAGCTAGCTGCTGCCGTTAAACAGCCAGATATTCAAACACTGCTAAATGAATATCAATTCGACCTCCATCGAACAACTCCAAATTCCAGTTTTGAATCTGTGAATTCCTCCATGTATCAAGCTCCTGCTCGGGATTGTTAATGGCCACAGGAATCACTAATTTCGAACCCCTTGTTCCTCCACAACTCCCCATTGATTCTCTTCTTGTGTGCTTCATGGCGGCTGAGGGAGTTTAGGAGACTGAGATTAATGAAATCAACTCAGCCCTAATGACACGCTTTTATATAACTCAATAGGAAACCCGACCCGGTCCAAATTCTACGAATATCCTTTGCGGCTTAAACTTCCCGAGCTCTTTTCCTTTTACAATCTAATTTCTATTAAATAACAATTTAATTAAATTAAAGTATTAAATAATAAAAATAAATTTTCGAGTTCTTACACCTACTATATGCGAAGGTGATTTTGTCTGTAATGTGAGAATATTGTATACATTCACCGGCTCATTGATTGTTTAGGTGCATGCACTAGTATCATCCTGTTTATGCTAAAATATATCTGATATCGTGTATGTGCGCAAAAACCTATCTGAGATTGCAATCGTTCATTCATATTCGCTGATCTGTCTAGCCTGTAAAATACGGGAATACATCGCACCTGTCTTTTTATATGTTATCTCTAACTGATTATTCGTAGTTACTTGTTTGAATATCTTCTTTAGTTATCTCTACGTAATTATAATTGCTACCAACCAGCAAGCAACTATTCGTTACTTGTGTTCAGTTGATAGTTTACTAGTTTACGCGAATATTGATTCTTAGCTCAATTGATTCAATGAGAGACCGACTTCTGGGATTACCTTACTACTATTCTATTTGTAGAGTTGTGATAAGATAGTCTTGTAGATTACAAATATATTTTGGTGAGTAAAACGACGTTCATCAAATGCGTAGGTATTTTAGTGTAAATAAAGTTACAATCTTGAAGTTTCGAAACTCGTGAAGTTTTGACCTCCGAATTTGGCCAATAACAGAGGTTGCACAAGCAAGCAACTTTGTATACGAGTGAGTTTATTTTGCTCGTATCTCCCTCATCGTTTGTCAGATTTTGCGTATATGAACACGTTCCTCCCTCTATGTAGATAATTAAGGATTTTGGAACCGTTCATTGAATCATTTTGGACAAGTTTTGGCTCTGAAATTGCCGTTCACATGCAACCATGTTTCCCCGCCCGGAGTGCTCTGTTTTTTCGCTTTCTTTCAGGCTCGTTTCGTTTCGCTTCACTTCTTCTCGCACTTTATTCGCGTTTTAGTGGGGGGATTTTTAGTTCACAAGTTTTGAAAATCCAAACATATGTTTAAGATATAATCCCTCCGCCCGCCAAAAATGCCCTATCTTTCCATTTTGGGTGTCCGACCAAAAATGCCCCATGTCCAAAAAAAGAAACCTTTTATTAATTTTAAATCACACACTCCTACCTCACTTATATTATATATGAATATATCACCACAATTCAACCCACTTGTACTACTTTACTTTTCATTTACTACTCCAATATACCCCACTTGTATCATATATCAATATATTAAACACCCCCTTAAATATTGTGCCAAGATCAAGATGGGGAATTTTTCGGCGGACGGATTGTGTATTACTTATTATGATTTTGTAAGTTAAGTTCGTTTGTTAGATAGTTAGTTTGACATTTTAGTTCAGTTGGCTATTAAAGTGTTGGTCTTTTCGCCTTTCTCCAAAGTTCTAATAAAAAAAAGGCCAGTTTTGTACCGTTACACATCTCATAGATATCGAATGGCTTGCAAGAAACTATAACATGATACGCTTGATCACAAGAATTCATGGGAGTATGAGGAGAACTACCTTTCCGATGAACAAGGAAATTCGTGGTTTTGCAGTTGCTCAGTGTAAAACCAGCCATCGCACTCACTCATAACGTGGAAATGGCCATTGGCGGAGATCGTGTTGCTTAGATTCTGGATGCTGAGGCTGGTGACTGGACGATTGAGGAAACAAAGGATCTCACCAGCCTTGCATTTAGGTGCACGGATCTTCGCCACAAAGATAGGCTAGATTTGAAGAATCAGATTCTTCCGACTCTTGAGAAGTTCAAGTTTGTTGCTGATAAGGGTCGCAGTTTCACATTGTCTCATCAAACTTCAAGTCCTTCTAACCATTTTACATGCCCAATACTCAAGGTATACACATACACATGGATTCCTTTTGCTTCTTCTGTATTCCACCAATCCACCTCCTTGTATGTTCAAGTTTTCAGATTAGATAAAATTCTATCAACTCTCCAACATTTGTATATATGCCTAATGCATGATTTTCAGTCTAGTCAATAAATATTCTGATTTTGCATACTATTTCATCGGTTACATGATGTCATGAATGAGCCATTACAATAGATGGTTATACGTATGACATGAAGGCGTTGGGGAATGGTTAGAAGAACACGATACTTCCCCAGTTACAAACCTAATTGCCAATGCTAACCATGACTCTAATACCAAATTATACTCTTGGTTTTCCACGAATTTTCACAACCTGTAAATAAACATGATAAGAGGTGGAGACAACACTGGACAATGATTTTGATTTGATAACTTTGTGGGTTACAACTTTCGTTGCTCTGTTGATTCCTATCTCTAATTAAAGATTCAAAGTGTTTTACCTGTGTTGAAAGAATTGTTCCGGGTTCGAAGTTTGACCTACAATTTGGTAGTAGAGAATTGGCTTAAGGGGTTTAACCTTCAATGTGGTAGTAGGGAGTTTGTGGATTCGTTAGTGCCGTATTCCATCGATCTCTAACTATCTAGCTCTAATCACCATCTCATATTTATAGGTGAGTGGTGACTTAAATGGCAAGATACAATCATATCTTTGGAAATATGATTGGATATTCTACCGATCTTGTAAGACATATGATCAATATTTTGTGATAATTATCTTTTAATACAACTATATCCTATTATATGAAAACACCATTAAATTACACACTTTTACGCACTTTAGGTGTCAACACCTTCATTCTTCAATAATGAATGGAAATATGGAAATTGTTAGCTAGTTAATATTTTTTTTGTAACCGTTAGATCAAACTCGAATAATTTTTCTATCTGTGAGATGATGTCGCAGTTGTTACCGGCAACATTAAAGAAGTATGCTTTAGAGTAAGTTTGGACTTTACAGTTTATGAACTAATCATCTCAGGTTGTTTTTTCATCATAAAGATGTGACCTTGTGGGTAGGGAATCAACCCATATCGACCAACATGTGTCACTTGTATCATCATAAATGAATAAAGAAATAACAAACAAAAATTAAGTTAAACTGGAAATTTTATAAAAAGTACCTTTTGCATATAAATCCCAGAAACAGAATATCTTAAGCAAATCATCTTACAACATCAAAATCCAAGTAAGAGACAAATCAATTGAAGCTACAGTTTCAGTCAGTTCAACATCAAGATACCGACATGCTTCCAAACAGTTTGAATATGTAGAACTAAACAAAACTTAAAGACTCAATATACTGAAATGCACGCCCACCAAATCCCGGAGGAAAATGGTGAAGCTTCTTCTTATCCAAGGTCATGGAAACAAGATTCCATCGTACAGCTGTCCCCTGCGACTCCAAAACCATGAAAGAATTCTCTTCCTTTTCCTCATGAACCACAGAAAGTACCTTCTGGATGCTTGGCAAAATATCTTTTAAATCAACGACATACTTCATGGTCCAAGCTGAGTAATCACTCTCCAACTCATAGACGTGTATGTCAAGACCATATTTTAGCGTGCCCATCTTAGTGTAATACAAATGGCCACGAGACTCTCCAAAATAGCAGTTTTTCTTCAGACCTCCTATGGGAGGCATAGGCATTCTCTTGACAATCTGATCTTCAATGCTGAAGTACGACTCTGCTTTGAACCAGAAGACACCACCATTCCAATAAACACCATTGAAGCAATTTATACTAAGAGTGGAGGATTGCTCTGGACATGATGTCCAAAGACCAGTCTCTGAGGAGTAGATGTAATTGTAATATGCACCTCTATCATAAGATCGACGAAAACAAATAACCTTGTAAAAAGGAGAAATGTTGGGATCAAAAGCCATACTCATGTTGCGGATATCCAACTTCCTCAACTCTTTTGTACCATATAGCTCTGGGAGAGCGAATGACTTCTTCGTGGTGGGATTATACACATAGTATCTCGAGGTACGTTTAGCACTCGATCTGACTCTTGAACATAGAAATAACCCGTTGCAAGACTGCAAGATTTTAGTATTAGTTTCCAGAGGCGGTATGGTTGATGCAGCATTGAGCGAGATACATTCAATTATGGACTTCTGATGAGAGATATCCATAGCTTCGGGGTCGCCTACAATTTCACGGTAGAAAGGGTGACGGGGGTCGAAGTTATTCCATAGCACAAAGAGACCTGTGACTGGATCAATATTTGGACTGCGCAACTTCAAAAATTCTGGGCTTCTGATGAGAGATTTCCATAGCTTCGACACTGATTGCAACTGAAGTAGTTTTCGTATGGGTAGACGAATCAGAATCTCAATTAAGAGTTCTTCGATGGAAGCTACTGTTCCAGCTGATATTACCTGATGGTCAGCTAACTTGGGTACTTTGCTAGCCATTATGAGCTTCTGCTACTGAATGTTAATGTCAATCAAGTAAGAACATACTCAATGAAGCAACGTCCTGCAAAATTTTGCTAGGTTACATCAACTTAAAATGCAATAAAGCACATGAAAGTTACAACAACCATATCAAAATTTCGGCAAAACTGAAGCAAAATTCTCTAAACAACTTTGTTTTTTCTAGCTCATGTTCTAAATCAATTCAAACTTTATCTTCTCTATGATTTTTTTTGATTTTCTTTCTCAAACATTACCAATAAGAATAACTTGAACAAATGGGCAAACCAATTAAACATTTCAACATAGTGATGTCAAAAGATTTGCAACAAAAGCATAAATTACATAATATTAGATAAAAATTAAAGATCCATCTACACAAGGGATGATAAACATTTTATCACTCCAGTATCACAGTTATAAATAGAAGTTAGGTGAAGAAAAATGAGAAAAATATCAATCAAATACAGAACAATTTAATCCCCTCTGAAAAAATTGAACCTGCTGAAAACCATGAAATAAACTCATATCTATTATATACTGTGAAATTAGTCAGTTTATAATAATTCTCTAACCACATCTAGCGTAGATTTCAATCACCAAGTATATAAAAAAAAATAAAAAAAATCATGTACATGAATCTGACGATAAACGTGAAATTAAGTCAAACCTATTGAAAATTGTGAAACTACTCCGTTTACGTTAATTCTCTAACAACGCGCAAAGATTTCAATCCGAAAATTACATCAAAGAATCATGTAAAACATAACCTGTCGGAAAACATGAAATTAACTCCAACCTATTGAAACCTGAAATTAATCTGTCCATATCTATTCTAAACAACATGCAGAGATTTGAATCGCGAAAGTACATATCAAATTCTTTTTTACCAGGAATTTGTGCCGCCGAATTATTGTAGATCGAGAAATGTCAATTAGGGTTTCAGAGACAACACACATAACAAAAATAAAAGTGAAGGGCATGTCTCCTCTTATAACCTCATCACTTCTAGACTATTTGCATTTTAAATCCAAAATTGGAGGAAAACACCAAATATAGACCAATTTTTTCTTTGTTTTACAATTTTATGGGCATGTCACGTGACATTATACGCCAAGTGACATGTTCGATGTGTATCCTTCAATTAGACTCTGCTAGGAGAACCAAATTTCAAAGTTCAAACATTATTATATCCGCGAGATGGAAAGCTAGTTTGAAGAATGAAGAGAGCTTCTTAGTAATACAATCCTAGTAGTCCTTAGAGCTTGTTACTATTCTAGGGCTCATTTGATCTTGGTGGAGCTAGTGACACTGTTTACAAACAGTATTATAATCAATGCCAGAATCAAATGGTTCCTAAAATTGACATGGTAAGATTGAGATTGAGTACCAAAAAGTATATGCATATTTCAAAGAACAAGATAAAATATTAAAATCTAACATTTCCATCCAATCATGCCATTTCTCATTATGAAATGAACATGTTTTCTAATACTTAAATAATGGAAAGGCTTGGAAAACATATTTTTCTAAGTACTTTAAAATCTACCCAACCTCTAACATCCCTGAGATACTTTATATATTGAAATGCGCTCTTACAAGATGGACCTTGGAAATCATGTAATTGTTGTTCTAGTGAGTAACATTATGTAATGACGCAACTCTAGAACTGCTAATTTTGTGTGCATTTTATAATTCACATGTCGATTTAAAATATATATCATTAGGTGTAGGAAGGCCATGGGGTCTAGCAAGTGCATTTATAAGAATCCGACCGTCAGAGGGAGACCCTTTCCAACCAGACAACACATATGTGAAGTTTATGTCACGATTAACAACTACCAAGACATTTACTGTTATATGTTGTTCTTCCGGTTTCTAAAGGCAGTGTGATATGCTTGATTTACTTTGACTTGAATATGTGTCCCATCTAAAACTCCTAAGCAGTCCTATATGAGGCATATAAAATCAGGTAGCGATGTATTCAATGTGCAACATGTTTAAAAAATCCACCTGGAAATTATTCCAGCGGTCATCAACATTTTCAACACCAACTGGTATGGCTTCAACAATAAATAGTTCATGATACAACTAGACAGCCTTGAGGACTAATGCAAAGTACTTGCTAACCATTTGGCCAGATCGGTTGAAGTCGTAGCTTTCATTCTGGTTAGTATGATTATGCGCTATAATACACAGAAATATCCAACTTGCTCCTTCACACTTACATATTTACCCTCCTCAAGACCACCATGAACTTTTAAAACAATACACAACTTGTGAAAGCAACTTATGTTCATACGCATTTTATCTATACAAGCAGTGTCTTGCTCCTCAAACAGATGAAAAGACCATTGATTTGGAAAGGACCTTGTTTAAGCATACTATACTTGAGCTTACTACCATCAAACTTGCATGTAAGTACGAAAGAATTTGCAATTCACTTCACTACCACACATAACCATAAAGTTAAGCATCTGCATAGTCATCTAATACATTGGAACATAACTATCATTTATTGTTTCTGTTGGAAGTTCATTGCATCTGAAAATTTAGTTCACTTTTAATCACCTACACACGTAAATAATGATTCACAAATTGTATCGAGTACGACCAAACAAAACAAAACACAAAACACCAGAACAGAATTGCGAAGTTACACAAAAATGAACTACCGTCATACACGAATACTACATTCATTTAACTTCAATTAAACTGAAATAACAATTTCATAATCAGGGGATTCCAAATGGTAACCAAAACATCATATAGAAAACTGCAGAAAGAATTTACCTTTGGAGGAAGGTTGTCGAAATCGATTATACTATGCAACAAGACTACAAGAGGCTTGTATTTTGTAGGTGCCTGAGCTTGAATCACTTCCTACAGGGAAATCCAAGAGAATAATACATAATTAGCGGATGGTCTGACATATTGAAGAAATTAGGTTAGAACCCTATCATTTGGGGGAAAATTCAAAGACGTGCATTTGAAATTGCAAGTGTTGTTGATAAATCGTGACAAAGAAACGGAGAAGAGAAAGAAACGTACCTAACCAGTGTTGGAGAGGAAGGCACCGGTTATCGTCGTCCCGATTCCAAGTAGGAAGACGAATTCAGTAGAGAGAGAGAGAGAGAGAGAGAGAGAGAGAGAGAGAGAGAGAGAGAGAGAGAGAGAGAGAGAGGAAAAAAATGCTTGTTTGC
>JAYMSL010000427.1:0-24826 GCA_036897195.1 Plantago coronopus
GAACATACCATAAGAGAGATCGGGAAGAGTAGAACTCGAATATGTATCCGGAATTGAAATCGTTGAACGGAGTCGGAAAATATGACCGGAATAGAGGTCGGCGGTGAAGTAGGTGGAGAGAGAGGATAGAGAGACAACTTCAGCTTTGAACAGGCTAGTGTCGGCTAGTTTAGTGAATCGACTTTAAAACTCGATTCTCCAAATCTGGACTGTAATCGACTCCCAAACACAAAAGGAGGCTATCTCGATTTGAATCCAGAAAATTGGGTTCAGATCCAGTCCCAAACAAGCACATTGTAAATTGTAATAAAAGGGTCTTGATACATACACATACCCTAATTAACGGGATCAGACCCATAAAATATTTAAGATCCTTGTCCAGACCCGAATTTAAACTTACATTAAACCTAGACCCATTATTAGAATAAGGTATGGGTCTGGACCTGGACCTGTTATTTAGGGTAACATGTCTGATTCCTGGCCACTGCGACCACTGGTGCTACAAATGTTCTACATTGGGAAGGCTTCAAGCTGGTATCAAGCCGGTCCACGCTATTTATATTCAAAATAATTATAAGAGAAAACATAACTATAAGAGAATATATATATTAGAGATGTTCTAATTTGACGAGGATAAGAGAATTGTCCTAATTCTGTTTGAACCCAAACTTGTCAACAATTATAAATAAGTCCTGTTTCATTTACGTCCTGCAATTCTTATTTATTCCTAATCCACTCCGTTAAGTTAACGTCATCTTCTTCTCCGCGTAATACCCAGTACATATCAGCTGGTTGAACAAGATTCTTCATCTTCGTTCTCATTCATACTTCAGTTCTTTGCCATCTCTGCGTATTCCCCATTCCCGATCACACAATTCTACCATGAGTTTTCTATTTGGGAAGAGAAAAACTCCTGCAGGTTTGTTTTTCCTCTTTTCTTTGATATTTGATGGTTGATCATCTATAGGAACGACAAATAGGGGTTTACTTTGATTGAGGTTTATGCTTATTGAGGGATTTTGTCGGATTTGATTTTTGTGGATTATTTGGGTTTAGATGATTTAGTAGGTTGTATTGCTGATTTGATGTGTCTTAGTCGATCAGGTGATCTGATCGGTGATTGGATTTTCGAGTTTTATTGCTGTGTATTTGGATTGTTTATGGAAGATAGATAAATTCATTGAGAATTGGTTCTAGGGTGTTAAGAGGTATGGTTGTAGTAGTGTCATGATGTAGCTGAATTTGTTTTTCTTGTTGATTTTCGTGTGCAAATGTTACAATGACCCTGCTGTGTATTCATCCGTGCTTATGTATGCTTGTTATATGCTTGTTGTAAGTCAAATTGGATAATGGATTTGTTTCCTGTTTCGGTACTTGTGAGTTGTGATGCTTATGTTTTCTTTCCATTTGCCTATTCGTAGAGCTCCTGCGGGAGAACAAAAGAATGCTCGATAAATCGATCAGGGAAATCGAGAGGGAAAGACAGGGTTTACAAACACAAGAGAAGAAACTTATTGCTGAGATAAAGAAGAGTGCCAAGCAAGGGCAGATGGTATGTGTCATTTTTCTCTTCTTCTCAACCGTGTTTTTATAATGTATCACTTATTTGTTGAATGATGTGTCGAAGTACATGTTGCCCACATTATAGATATCAATGCTCAGTTAAACACTAAAAAGCACTTTCTTGTTATCTCAAGATATGTCTATTCAGGGCATTCTGCTTTATTCTGGTTCACCGAATGTATATAATGTAACTGAAACAGCTAGTTGTCTTAGATTTTCAACGAGAAACCATGTGTGTATCCTGGCTTGTTTATGGGATTGCAGGAGTATAAGGATCCTAACATCTACTATTATCCAATCTTTTTGCTGTTTCGATTTCATGTCTAAAGATGTGAGCGGCCTGTATGTCTTCAGCTTGCAAATTCAATTTTTATAGCTTATATTCTCAATGATAGTTGGGCATATCTGGCTACTCAAAATCTGAGTCGTATGAGCTAAATTACTGGAATGTTATAATGATTCTAAATTGTTTGTTACAGGGAGCTGTTAAGGTGATGGCTAAAGATCTTATTAGAACACGCCATCAAATTGAAAAGTTTTACAAGCTCAAATCCCAACTTCAGGGTGTATCTCTTAGAATTCAGGTAAGTTCCTCAACAATCTTGAAGCAACTTTTCTTAGCTTTGACCTCGCATATTTCATGTGCCTGAAGTGATGATTTTAAAGTCGTATGCCTGCATATATTGTATTTGAATTTGGTCAGGGAATTGGGCAGTCTTAGATGTCATCGCAGGATTCCATTGTGGACTCTGATTTCATTGTTATATAATGCTATTGGCAATACTCTGATGTAACTGTTGTAAGTTGTTGTAAGTGGTAAAAGATGCTTCTCATGGTCTTACTCTGCATTTGCATTTGAATTTGGTCAGATAATATCCATTATTGAATGGCAGAATCTTGTAAACACTCTAACTTCGATGTTATACGTGGTAAAGCGAAAAAAAATATGGATATGAGGTGAATTAGGAATACACTATTTTTCAACTTTTACCAAGTTTCTCAGGTCTATGACTCTGCAGTTGCGAGTACATTAAAACCAGATAGGAACTGGTCTTCCTATAGGCAGTTATGTGAATTGTGACAGTCGGCATTTTGAATTCAGAAATTATGCCTGTAGTTTTGTATGACCTCATAATAGCATGAACTTGGACCAAGAGTTTTCATCGGCTATATGGTTTGGTTGATGAATTATGCAGCATGTACATATATAGTATTTGTAATCTGTTTGCACAAGATATCAGTACTCTTCAGCTGCATTTCTAGTAGTTGCGAATAATTTGGTAAATAACATTTGCTTTTTTATTCTCAGACATTAAAATCGACCCAAGCAATGGGGGAGGCAATGAAAGGTGTCACCAAAGCAATGGGGCAAATGAACAGGCAGATGAACTTGCCATCACTGCAGAAAATAATGCAGGAGTTTGAGAGGCAGAATGAGAAGATGGAACTAACTAGTGAAGTAATGGCAGATGCCATTGATGACGCATTGGAAGGAGATGAGGAAGAAGAAGAGACGGAAGAGTTGGTGAGCCAGGTTCTTGACGAGATTGGCATTGACATTGGTTCTGAGGTAGGATTCCAACATTTTTCTTTTTCTGTTAACTTAGATTACATGACCACGATTTTAAACAAAACTTAAATCACCTGATATCTCATAATTTTAATTCACTGCAGCTTGTAAATGCTCCTTCGACAAGTGTATCTGCCCCAGCTGCAAACACTAAAGTACCACAGGCTGAGGCATCAACGGGAAATGATGATGGCGGTATAGACAGCGACCTCCAGGCTAGGTTAGATAACTTGAGGAAGATGTGAGATTGACTTGTATATACCATATGTTATGGGGAGACACGCGTACTAACATTTATGACAACCTTCCGAGAGGCATGGTCCCGTAAAAATCTTGTATAATAATTCCTACTATTCCAGATACTTTTGTGATGTATTCTGATTTATGTCAATCTGCACCTTGCTGATGAGATGTGTATGTGTTAGTAGTAAAAAAAGCTCTGTTTACAATTCAGAATTTGAATTTAAGTCCAAATCCATCATTTTAGATGGAAAATTCGACTTTAGGGGCAATATCCCCTCAATCTATTGGTGGGGCCTGATGCGGGGCCCACTGTAAGGGGCAAGAGCAGCACATAATTGAAAGTATCAGTATCAGACTATGATCAATAAGATTCAGAATATTCTCTTTCGTAAACATTTGGAACTGATCCACTTCCTCAACAAGATTTGTGGCTTTACATGTTACATATAATCTTGTATATCCCATGAATAAATGTGAAAATTTCGGTGCGGAAAACTATGACCTTTAGTTAAACCAGAGACACGTCACGAAGCAATACTTCCCGGGAATGCTCCTCCGGTTGCTGTTGGTGTGGCCTCATAAAAGTCGGCAGCACGGAGGAGCGACAAAGCGGACAGTCCATGTGAGAATAGAGCCACATATCAATACAAGAGGCATGAAAACAGTGCTTGCAGTTTGGTAATTTCCTCAGCTCTTCACTTTCTTGAAACACTGACAAGCAAACTGCACACTCAGGCTCATTCCCTTCATCTTCACCACTCCCTGCACCTTTCTTGTACTTGTAGCTGTAAATAAAGCTCATATCTAAACTCTGTGAACTCGCGCCTCTACCAACCATCCGTTGGAGCCACTGATTGGGATGATGTTCAACACTCCACCGGACGACTATAATATTGTACAGAGCAAGAACAACAACCGCTGTTCCGACAACAACGAGGCCGTAGTATAGCATGTGGAGGTCTGGTTTGGGATGTGGTAGAGGAGGAGGAGGAGGTACAACTTGGGGACTTGGTTGATATCCCATTTGAGGCCTCTTTCTCCTGAAACTGTCTGATCTTGAAATGTTTCTGTGGTAATATAGTGAATCCGCCTTTTGCCCTGGTATAAATGTGTATCGAAATAGTACATTTGTGAGTCTGTCAATATTGTTTTTATCATCAATGAAGACAAGTTAAAATTAGCTCTATCAATCATTGTGCACAGGAATAAGGTTGCAAAGAGAATCTCTGCCGAGTTTAATGATATTCGTATCTGATCTTGGATTGCTATTCTGTCTTCTAGTACGAGCGCCAAACTAAAGTTTGTCGTGCATGTTCTCAGGCAAGGGCGAAAGATATCTGGCCGTATAACATACCAAATCGGTATTAAAATAGCTCAAGAATGCGTTCTTCCGGCTTTCAGTTACTGGCTCAGAAGGTATAAAACTATTCTTGATGTTGATAAACTAAAGTTAACATCTTCTATTGAATCTTGGGTAGATTCAGGCAGAAAGATTCATTGGATAGTTACAAAACTGAAGTCTGTTTCAACTTTTGCCTTGAGATTTTCTGTTTAACTTTTATACTGTGTCCTAATTCCTAACTCCTAACTAACAAAAACTGCTTCATTTCACCAAACTAATAAGTTTGGTGAGATTTGTCCAATTTTCTTCTTGTGTATTGGAAAGTCCACATAAGGGGAGAAACTAACAAGTGTTTTGACTGTTCTTTTCGAAATTCTACATCAAAAGAAACTCTCATTCAATTCTTCCGCGAATTTCTATGATTTCACTATCGTGATCAAGAACTGATTTTTCCAATAACGTATTCATCACATATATAACTCGAATATGTATTGCGTTTGTGACTTGTGAGTTTCATTCGAGAGACGATTCAGATGTAAATTGACATCCATTGGCCTTTTCCATGCCACAAGTTGCTATGGTACTACTATTCTCCTAGCAATTTCATACTCAGGTTAGGCCATTTTGTTTGAACTGGATGCATAAAATAGTGTCCCCAAATGTAGCTATAACCTTATCATTGAAAAGTCTTATCTAATCATGTTTGTGCAAGGCAAATAAAATCATAGAAACTTTGTATTTACAGGGTATACAGTCAAAGTTTATATACATATTACTCTATATTATTGCAGTATGTCAATTTATCATCAATAAATGGCCTTAAAATATCCACAAATAGAGTCAAATTGCTTCTTGGCATGACTATAAGTAATATAACTAAATTAAGCTTTTAAGTCTAGGAGACTAGGACAACCTTTTTTGGTTTGACATGAATTGCAGGGCATCCAAGATAGATATCTCCATGTTCATTGAACGCAAAACGTAGTGTTCGTATTCATTTTTCGTCCCCAAATTAGACTCAAAAGACTTAAGATACATTATCTCGTTAAAATTGATGTGGAATACATAAGTATAACTTGGTTACTCGCATAATGTAATTTTTTTTAAAGAACAATAAGGGAATGAAGTTATCAAGGGTTCGTCTCTGTGTTCATTAAACACAACACGGAGGTGTGTATTCGTTAATCCGAAAGACTTAAGATACATTATCTCGCTCTTTCGCCGCTTTAAAAAAAAAAAAAAAAGTTATCTCGTAAAAACTGATGCAGATTTTAGGATGAAAACAACTCAAAAGTTAACAAATTATTGTCTGCAAAATTATGTGATTGGTTAATCAATACTTGATGGACCAACTTGCTGACAATCCACCTTGCTAAAACTAAACAAAATCATTTCCCACATGGCAATTTATCCACAACTGTATAATTTCTTCAATCTTGGAAATATACATATATATAAAACTCAAATACAACGAAAACTTCCAAACATTTCATTCAAGACTTTGAATTCTACTTGTTGATATATATATATATATAGTTGAGGTGGTCTCAAAATTTTGACCCTTTGCATAGTTTACTTTTTATTTGTGTGAATTATGACACAATGTAATTTCTGATCACAATAAGAACTGTCAATGGTGACGGCTTGTTGGTACTAGTCAACTTGCAGCTAACTTAGCTAGCTATTTAAAGATGTTGAATTCACTGTTGTTATGTACCTCAATTATCTGCAGGGCAAGGGGTCTGCAATTACAGGTACTGTTTCTTGCCAAATCTGTTCAAGTTTTCTTGTCAGTTTAGCTTAAAAGATCTCAATTGTTATGTACTGGAAGTAGTAATATATTGTAGTAGGTGTTGTTGAATGTTGTGTTATTCATATTGATTTGGGATTTGAATAGGTTTGTTGATGGATAGTTGTATGCCAGTGAGAGTGATGAAAAAGTCTCAATTTCAGTTCTGTAGGATAAAGATTTCATGTTGATGTACATGTACTTAGCAGTAGTGATAGTGTTAAGTTATTTGTATTCGGGGCGGAGATAAGGGGCGGGCGGGGAGGTTGCACTGCCTGAATTTCATTAGTTGATGCATTCTACCCTTATTTTTCGAAAAAGTTAGCGTTTCACCCCCTAAAGCGTATTCCTGGCTCCGCCTTTGTTCATATCTGTTTGAACTTTGAGTGAGTTGTTGATAAATACTTCCTCCGTCCCACGCCATATTAGACGGTTTGGTTTCCGAGATAAACTTAAAAAATTGTCTTTGTTTTGTGGTATTTTGTGGTGTAAAACTTCGTGTGGGACGCAAATAAGCCAAGTGTAGAACTTGTTATGGGACGGAGGAAGTAATAAGTATTTCAGTGTGAGGGGAAAAGGCCTGAATTGTGATGAAAACTGTTCAATTTCATTTATGTAGCATAAAAAGGTTTCATTTTTTTGTAGAAGTAGAAATAGAACTGGTTCTTCATATTGTTTTTTGGAGAAGGATCATTCTTATTGGTTTGAAATCTTGAAATTTGATCAGGGTGTTGATGGATAGTGATATTTCAGTCAAAGAGAGAGGTGGAAATATTGATGTAGTGGTGGATATTGTTGAATCCAAAGAGGGTTCAAATGTAGAGCGCTCCAGAGTGCAAATGAACTTAATGACAGCCACACCCATAACCACAAATACAGCTCCTAATGGTGCTACTCCAGCACAGATGTCTAGTCCAAGCAAAGAAGACGATGCAGTTTCGACTCCGAGCGGAACTCCGGTTGTGGTCTCCGATTTCTCATCAAAACCGCCTCCTGGACCATCTGTGAGGCAGAGGACAGTCGCACAATCGCCTTACTGCAGGCCGAAATCAAGATTAGCTGAGCCTTCATATTCGAGCGCCCCGAAGACAAAGACGAAGACGGAAGGAAGTGCACCAACCACACCTGCTAGGTCGTCGTTCATGCGTTCGCCAGTTGCTAGTTCGCCTAATGCGAAGTTTAAAGATAGTACTCCGAAAACATCTGCTCCAGTCACGCCAAGGACGCCGTTGATGGCGTCTATTGGAGGAGATGATGATGAAGATGACGAGGATGATGATGATGTGTACAAGCCTGAGGATGTCAAGATTGACCAACGGAAGCGTAGTAAGAAGGTGACAGTTTTGGTTATCATCGAATGGGCTATGTTTGTATGCATTACGGCTGTTTTAGTTGCGAGCTTAACTGTAGACAGGCTGATGGATTTGAGAATCGCAAGTTTGGAGTTGTGGAAATGGTCTGTGCTGGTGCTGGTTATATTCTGCGGTCGCCTGTTTACAGAATGGTTAACTAATGGTGTTGTTTACTTGGCTGAGAAGAATTTTTTGTTTAAGAAGAAGGTTCTCTATTTCGTGTTTGCCTTGAAGAAGGGTGTTCGCATTGTCATTTGGTTGGCCTTGATTCTTCTGGCATGGGCGTTGTTGATCAACCGAGGGGTTGCAAGGTCGGAGGAAACATCCAGGGTACTCAATTACATTACCAGAGGCATTGCATCAACTCTGGTTGGATCAGTTTTATGGGTGGTAAAGACATTACTAGTCAAGATTGTAGCTGCGAATTTTCATGTAAAGACGTACTTCGATAGGATTCAAGAATCCATATTTCATCAGTATGTCCTTCTGCAACTCTCAGCGACTCCAGCCCTCGTAGATGATAATCAGAGTCCTTCGAAGCTCACTGGCCAGTTGAGTTTCAGTAGATTCACAAATGGGAAGCAAGAAGCAAATGGGGAGGCGATCAATGTCGAGAAGCTCTACAAGATAAAACGGGAGAAGATTTCCGCTTGGACTATGCGTGGGCTGATTGATGCCGTAAGGAACTCTGAGTTACCGACTGTAGCCGATATGGCCGATGACAGTGCTGACGAGGAATCAGGACCGCAGCAGGTGATTTCAAGTGAGGTTGAGGCGAGGGTGGCTGCCAATAAGATATTTAGGAATGTTGCAAAGCCTAATCACAAGTAACAATACATTCATCCTGTTCATTCGCTTTGTTTACGTACTCTTTTCGGCTGTTTAACACCTGCTGTTTGGATCAGGTACATTGATGAGGATGACCTTTTACAGTTCTTGCCAAAGGAAGCGGTCGATAATGCCATTCCGCTCTTTGTAGGTGCAGCAGAATCAAGGCAGATTAAGCGATCAGCGTTCAGAAACTGGGTGGTGAGATATTCTCTTCTTTACTATCAACTCTCCAGTATCGAAACGTATGGTTTAGCTAGGACTTTTCTTGTGAAGAGTTTAAGTAATCGGTCGTCCAAATGCAGATTAAGGCCTATAATGAGAGAAAATGTCTTGCTTTTTCTCTAAGCGATGCAAAAACAGCCATAGAGGAGCTAAACAGGATTTCATCAACTCTCATTCTTGTGGTGATAGTTATCATTTGGTTACTTCTGATGGAAATTACAACCACCAGTGTTTTGGTGTTCATATCTTCTCAGATGTTACTTGTGGTTTTCATGTTTGGTAACACCATCAGAACAGTGTTTGAAGCCTTGGTTTTCGTCTTCGTTGTGCATCCATTTGATGTCGGGGATAGGTGTGTCATTGACGGGGTGACGGTAAGTTCTTCAGCTTCTTTAGTTTTCGACATTTCGTTCATCTCTGATTTCCATTCCACTACACCTTCTGTAGTCTGACTTAATCTTTCAAACCTTGCAGATGGTAGTCGACGAAATGAATATCTTGACAACGATCTTTCTGAAAGCCGACAATGAGAAGATATATTACCCGAACGCAGTCCTGGCCACCAAATCAATTGGCAACTACAACCGGAGCCCTGAGATGGGCGATTCAGTGGAGTTCGCTATTGACTTTTCCACTTCAGTCGAGAGCATAGCCGCTTTGAAGGCTAAAATAAAAGAGTACATTCCAACTCAACGAGTTTCTTTTCTGCTGCATTTTCGAACTGTTTCCGAACAGCAAAACTGACAGTTCCTTGTTTGTAAATGCAGGTACATTGACAGCAAACCACAGCACTGGAATCCGAATCACAGTGTAATGATTACGGGAATCGTGGATGTTAACAAGCTAGTGATGGCCCTTTACGTTACACATACGATAAATTACCAAAATGGTGAACGAGGCAGCCGAAAATCAGACCTAGTCTTTCAGGTCAAGACCATCTTTGAGGAAATCGGTATCACATACCGACTCTTGCCTCAAGAAGTGCAGATTAGCTATACCGAACCGTCTGCTAACATAACAAGGCGATGAAACATCTCCAGAAGTTAGAGATCAATTATTTGAATGTACTTTTCTAATTCACAACTTTGAAGTCCTGCTGTATATGCTATTGGACTCATCAATTTTGAAGTCCTCTTGTATATCTGAGCCTTTATAAATAGATGAAATTTCATTACATAAAAAAATCTGTAGATTCTTTCTTCTTTTTGTCCCAAATTAGCAAGTTGAACATAAGGTTCTTCCGGGGCCTTCTGTTCGATTCAAAACTCATACCTTCCTCGGCCTTTTGAGCTGCGATCGAGTGTAGTATCTGTTCTTATCAGTTTTATATCTGATAAGAAGCCAATGTGTAGCTATTTGAGTTATGCTTTCGATTCTCAGAACAGAATCAGTACAGAAAGGGAGCTTATTTGATCAGGTTGAACATTTCCCGTTTTCGGCAGAATTTATCGTTAAGTTCTTAAATGCAGCATTCTGCTATAGTAACACATTAATAATTTTTCGAATCACAAATCCTTTAATTCAGAACCTCCATTCAATTAACCAAACAGCCATGTATAACTAATCAAACCAAATGATAACTTCGTTCACACGATTTTCAGTTTGGCGGGGTGAGCTATACCCTGCGACTGAAAACTGTTTCTGATCAGCTGCTTTCTCGTAACGTGTTCCCCCAAGGGCCGTCCTCAATGCTGCAACCCCTCCAGCAATGGTGGTGTCGTTGATGAAGCCCTCAAACCTCCGAACAGCAGCATATCTTAACTGAGGCATTGCTTCTATCTTTATGGCCTTGCTGGTAGGTGTAGGCATTAGTTGACTGTCTTGGAATTTCGTTGGCACGTAGAAATGAACCGCGTAGCTCTTATCCTGAACGTCGACTATCACAGGACCAGTCATGTTCATTTTCACACCCATAGAGTTGAGGCCTTTGAAGTAAGCGTACAATCTGTCATGAAAACAGAATCAGTTCAGTTCAAATATTTTCAGACGAATCAAACAATAAATATGTAAAACAAGAGGGCTAATTACTTACAGGCGGAAACCTTTGCCTGCAGCAGGTTTGTATGTGTCAGACGCGATCGAAGGACTGGAGATCCAAAAGGAAGTCTTGTAAATCCTGATTTCAAACTCGTCCTGGGGATGCGAATAGACGACTTCATACGGGACACATTCGATGCGATTGCAGTTCGGTGAAGGTGGGTATGTAGCAGTGCAATGGAGTAGAAATGAGCACAAGGAAAGGAACAGGAACACAAGGCTGGATGTTCTAGTTTGTGAAAACATGATGAGCTCTTGGGTTGTTTGTGTGTTTGTGGATCTGGTTCTCACATGTATCATGTATGTATTTATAAGGCCAAGAAGAACATAGATTTTGATTTGCAATTTTCTTTATTTTTTGAGATTGATTTGCAATTTTCCAAAACCTTACATGAGTCAAGAAGTTGGAAATTGTATTTCCGAAAATTATGATGGCCACCAAAAATGTATACATTGGTGGATTCAAAAGTGTAAAGATAATAAATTGCATTGACTTAAAAAGAAAAAAAAATTGCAGATTTGATTTGGCTCCCCATCCATATGGAGAGATGATTTTAGTATAATAAATAATATGATTTTTTTAGAACAATTACAATTATTTAACAAATTTTTAAAAAATAATTGAATCTCTTCAAGTAACAATGCAGAAGAAATAATAATTTACTATTTCGGAAAGATAATTACTTATGTCAAGAATTAAACACGTGATCTTTTGAATTTGGGAGGTATGAATTCGAGTATAAATACATTGAGAAGATCAAGATGAGATTTTCTTAAGAGTGGTTTAAGAGGAAAATGATTGGATTTCTGTAATAAGTGCGCCTGGCATTACCCAAATGAGATGATTATACATGGTTGGTCTGAATTGTATGAATGAATCCCACCTAATGGCATGACTAAAAAAGAATTGAGGCTGCTATTTGACCAAAATATGGCCACAAACTGAGATTGATGTTATTCTACTTTGTGTGCATTATTAGATGCAACTTGCAGGTCGGATATCATTTTTGAAAATGTATGAAGTTATTCGAGACGAATGAAGTGAAATATTCGAACATATGTGAACAGAGATGAGGAAAAGTTGGAGTCATTGACATCAACTTCTCACAAGAATGTGAAATGAAGAATAACAGAACTCATCAGTCTCACCGGAGAAAAGTTCATTCACATACCGATGATGATAGGATCAAAACCGCCTGCTTTTGTTAAGAGTCCCGAAGCTTGTCCGTGATTGCTATGCCACCTCGCAAAGGCATTCACCAAGTCAGTGTCAATGTCTTCATGTCCTCTGATAGGAGTATGATTCATGTCCTCTTCACATATGCAATAGTAACAAAACAAACTATGCACGGTATGACGGTACACATTAGTTTCCGGTCAGTTTTTTTTACGTTAATGCACATCTTGAGCTATTTCTTGAACATTTTGGTCCCTCCGAAATCGACCAGTAACGTTTTAGCACAATCAGTACACCAAATTCTGATCACATAGGTAAGCAGGTAACTAAAGTAGCAGCTAACTAGTGGAAACTGGAAAGTATACCAGAACGAAAGGCCATAGAATAACATACTGGTATTCAGAAAAACTGTAGAGCAAAATTTAATTCATACAAAACTAAGAAAAGTAGCTGATTTTCATAATTTTAAACTTGATCAAAAGGTCTTCATCTGTGATAAGATAACTGATCCAGCAATAATCGGAGTCCGTTGATCTATGCTTGGACCTCAACTTCAGTTGGTGGTAGCATGGCAGGGGCGATGAATTCTTGTTCTTCCTTTGGTGGGTGAATTGTGACCAAATCGGGAAGAGGAGTAGGGGGACCTTGCTTTCCTTTAGGATCCCAGTCGAGCATGATCTTGACCTTGATTCCGAGAACTCCCTGCATAAATGAAATGAAGTTCAGTGAAACTTTAGAACATATGATAACATGAATGACTTCAGTCAGTGTAAATAACCCGGGGGAATTATCGCTTAGGTAGCTTAGGTAGAGGAAAGCACAAACCTGTCTGAGCAGGACGTGTCTAACAGCAGCATCAATGTATTCCTTCACGGGCTGACCAGAAGAAATCATATATCCATCCTTGAACTTCATGGACTTGGCACGCTGAGCCCTCAATTTACCACTGACAATCACCTATAAGAATATAAACCAGCCTATTAATTTTCATGAAGAAATGCATATATAAAAACATGCTAGGGATCAAGGAAAAAAGGGCTATTGATGCACCTCACAACCCTTGGCTCCACTCTCCATGACAAATCGAAGGACACCATAGCATGCCCTGGGGAAGAAAATTGAAACAATATATTTAGTGAAACTGTTACACAGACTAGGTAAAAATTTAAAATTCCCAATGACATCTTTTATTATCCACAAAGGTAGAATGATGGGGGAAATGCCTAATGGCATTACGGAAAATGCATACATCTTTATTCAAGAAAATTTTCCTGAGAATTATCTATTAGGAGTTCTTTCCAAAACACAACCAACATATATACACAAGGTAAGAGGAGCATGTTTTAGTTTTATATAGTGTGCATGCCAAGATCATGTCAATTTCAGGGTCATAGACTTATAGTTACTGGAAACAATGATTAATTATGTGAACTTTCCCTGGTTAACATGAGGAAACGAATACTTCACGTCAATATTAACATGGAGAGACACTTTTTTGTAGTCATCATCCGACACAACAAATGGTATCAAATAACCAGTATTGCTTTTAGGATGACATAATGCATCAAGTGATTCTTACTGAATTGTCCACTTAGTGCAACACATTAGTAGTATCTAAGAACTATCCCTACAACAGTGCAAGAATACCTACATTGCCTAGAAACATTTCTAGGCAAACAAATGAAAACACTACCATAGTCATCATATTCATCACTCTATACAAAATAAACATCGAAAACAAGTTTCCTTGTATATCTAGTGAATTGTTAGATAACAGACTAAAAGTGGCATTACCTCCTGACGGCAAGTCCACCAAGAAGCTTGTATCGGAGTGACTCAGCTTGGGCAATGGCACAGAGTCCTCTGTTGTTCACCTTCTCAGCATACAGCTCAACGCTGTTCTCGGGGAACTTGAACCTCTTCTGCACTACAGAGGTCAATTCCCTAATCCTCCTTCCCTTCTCACCTATCACCACACAGAACACAATCAAATTACTAAAAGAAAACATCAAAAGCTAATTATTACAACATCAGTAATTGAGGATCAGAATTAAATCAGCAATCCAGTTACAAAATGCATACACATACAAATAAAAATCAGAATCAGAATCAATAAACAAAAACCTAAATCATATAACATCAGTATTTAGCAAACAGCATCAAGTAATCAATCAATCATCACCTAGAACGTTCTGAGTGCGAGTGGCACGGATGATGATCTCAGTCCTCATGGGAGTAACCCTGACCTCGACACCGGAGTAACCATCCTCAGCAAGCTCACGTGTCAAAACCTCGTTCAATTCCGCAAAGAAAACTCCGTCGGCGACAAACTACAGTTACAGTTCACTTAAATTCGTCAATTCACGAAAAAAATCACATGAAAAATGCACAATCAGTGGATGAAATCGTCAAATTACCTTTCGCTTTTTGCTCATCTGAGACATTTTCAGCTGATTTTGTGTAGATCTGTGGATTGATGTATTTCGGTGAGGGAGATGTAGCAGGAGCTAGGGTTTTTCAATTTATATCCGGGTAGGGATGGACCATTGTTGATATTGTGTTTGGGAGATGTGTTGTATCTATTCAGATGGGCTTCAGGCCCAATTATTTTGGGCTCAGTAGATGGAGGAGAGAAGGGTAAGTTGTGGGCTGAATTTAAATCGAGTAAATTGTGAAAACATTATTGGATTTTAAGAAAAATGAAAATTATGAATTCAAACCGTTTTTTTTTTTTTTTTTGAAACGGCAAAAATTACAAAAGTGAGTTTAGCATAAAATGCCTCACCCACCAGATCCAATACCTCACACCCAACTCCCTCCTCCTTGACTTTAACTATGTCGACCGGATACTCGTTGCCTCCTTAAAAAGCTTTCAGGGGAAACCCATCGGGATAAAACCCCTCAAAGTAAAAAGAGTACAACCAAGCACCGCATAGTCAAAGTCCCACAACCAATTACATAAGATAGCCTAATATATTTTACCCAAGCCAACACCCAAACCAGGGCGTATTACAATGATTATCTAACTACAAAGCTACGCTACACTAAAGCCCTAAGCACTCCCCGTATAAACAATTATTTAACAAGGAACCAGAATTATGAAGCCAACTAAGATTATCAGAATTTCAAATCATCCAGAAGCGCACAAGATAGAGTCCCGTGCCCAGTAACCTTCACCAGATTGTGTCCACCATATTCAGGTACAATGCTTCCCTATTAACTCTTCTGTTAACAACTTTATGCATATACACCTACACCATTAGAACCAAACAAAGTTATTACTTCTTAAATATTAATTAATTAAGCAAAGGAATCAGAAAGTACTCCCCTGATATAATCGCCTGACCCATCTTATCTTCACTGCCTGTTGCTACACGTCCCACTTCTTTAGTTTTCCAAGCATCGATTTGGCTCAAGGAACCAATTCGATGTGTTGATATTGTCTTTTATCACCCCGTAACTCTTAAACCATACGCACAAATGTATCTTAATAGTATCCGCCACCTGCCACGCCGATTGCTTTTCATCACGGTAAATTAATGAGCTCCTTGAGATCCATAAATTCCAAATTACGCCATGCCAAATTGTGATCCATCTCTCTTTTTTCACTCTTGTTTGGATATCTTCATGGTTTTTCAAATGTTCCAACAAGTTCGGTACACCTCCATGATTAACTTGCAGCCATTCATATATAAGTTCTCATACCTTTTTCGCAAATTCACATTCAACAAGGATGTGCCATGTCGTATCCTCGCCCCTCCCGCACCTTTTACACCTAATATTCTCGTCGTTAAAGAAGACCCCCCTACTCCTCAAGTTAACGATTGTTGGTATCCAGTTTTGAAGTGCTTTCCAAACAAACGTCTAATGTATCGTTTTCCATTGGTATTATATGTGAGCAAAAGAAAAATATTAGTCTTATTTGTGCCAAAAATTTAAAAGTTTAGTATTATTTGAAGAAAAAAAAACCCTATTGGATTTGTATATGTGTGTACAGATTCATCACAAATGCTTCAATATTTTCCCATACATACTCTGTGTGTTCATCACAAATGCTTCTATTTATGGAATTTGTATCCTCTTTTGGAATCAATAAAGTGCAGAAGAGCCACCTAGAGTAATGGCAAATGGTAAATTGAGATCAATTATGTTATATTAAAAAAGTTCATACAAATCAATAAACATGATTGCTCTCATGTAACAAGAGTTGCTCTCGATTTAACACCGGCCTAAGGTAATGAGCAGAGCTCCATTCACTCATTCTCTTTTCAATACAATCACAGTTTAGTTTGTTATAGTAACAAGGATATATTCATTGTCGTCATTACCCCAAATCAAAATCGGGACTAATACTATCTCTGTCCCAATCTCATTTTAGTTTGTCTCAACCTCATTTTCCATCACTTAAATAAAAACTATCGCTCCGACTTTATTCACTATATTTATTACTATATCCACTCCCGTCCTTACTGTTTTTTTTATTATACCTCATACACTTTCTTAACACTTGTGTCAAACCCCTTGAAAATATGATACATATTTTCCTACAACTTGTGCCCCAACATGTTTCCTTAAAACTTGTGCCAAACCACTTAATAATATGATACTAGAACGAAAGGAGTGTAGTGCGCAATTGAGAAAAACTCATTTAATTTGTATAAATATGTGGATTGGTGTGTTTTGGTGCAGAAGAAGAGTTGATGTAGGTAGAGCTAGTATTTTCTAGTACTGGATATATTCGAGGTGATTTGGTAGAAATCGAAGAGTTTATATTGGGTTTGAGAGATGGAGGTATATGTTTAGATGGACTCTATGATCATATCAGTTTGGATTGACATCGTAGAGAATGATGAGAATTTTGGGATACATTAAGTAAAGATAGTTGTATCTCAATAAAAAAAATATCAAAAGATTGTTAGATTACAGTAATATCAGAGTCATAAATTCAAAAAATGGTATTCTGTGTTATATGAACATTTATTTTAATGAAAAATAAATAAAAGTACGAAATATGAATTGAAATGACGATGAGGTGATATAGTAGAATTACAGATAAATGCATGTGATATCTAAAGCGCTCATAGAATCTATTTCCTTTATAATCACTCATTCTAAAACTAGGTCAGAGTAATCATATAACTTTTCACTTCTTATTAATGCGGATTTAAAGAATACAAAGACATGAGAAAGACTATTTTTTATTAAATTAAGGAAAAACGGGTACCAATACGAGTAAAAATAACATGAATCAAATTTCACATGTGCTTCTCTCCTGTTTCCTAATTCACAAGTTTGTATACTTTTATTATATCCGTGCTTCTTATAAGTGATTCTTGTAGTATATCACCGCATCCGTGCTTATTTTAGTGTATCAATGCATCTCGGTTTATTGTAGTTATTAATTGTTATTTACGCAAAATAATATTATTATTAATGAATAGTTTTAGACCACCCGCGGCGGCTGGTCACCGCGACGTCGCATCTACCCCCAACACTTGCAATCCTTGTAGTGGCAGGTCCCGAGACGTGCCACAAGAATTCATCGATTTATATCAGTTTGGGTGGGCTTCTTTTGGGGCCAACCTTAGTGGCTATGTCAGCATTCATACAATCTCTTACTAATTCTAAGAGAAATCTTAAAAGTGGTTAAGGAGTCCCACACCCACTACTTCTCCTTTTTCTCATTTTCTTTTATCTCTTTTATAATAAATTTTACTACTAATTTTACTAATAATAGGACAAGAAGCAACCCGCGTAGTTTTACAAAGTATTGAAAATTTTGATTTACTAATAATAGATGTTTTGACATTACGAAAACTTTTTTTAATTACAAATAATAGAGTTGGTTACTTATATTTGGATTTTTATATACTGATACTAAAAACTTATTAATATGATTAGTTATTATCTTTACATTTTTGTATGGTAATAATAAAAATTTATGTTTAATCTTACTCATTTTTAATAAATTGTGTAATTCGTTAAAATTTAAATATTAACGTAGTACGCGGGTACCGCGTGTAAAAGGGTACTAGTTGTTTAAAAACAAAATTAATCAAAACCCGACTTTTTGAAAAAAATAAAATAAAATTATACAAACTTTAATATTGTGTTGAGACCTACAAATAAAAACTACTCTCGGATGTGTTTGACACATTTGGAAGAAAAAAAACACCTTTCTTTCTCTCTTTTAATCATTGTCTGAATAAAATCGTTTGAAACATATTGTGTATTAATTGATTTTTAGGGCTCAATGTTACCTATCAATAATATATGACCGAAATTATCATAATTTTTTTTCAGAAGACTAATAAATTCGATATTTTGTTAAAAAAAACTGATCACCACTCAAACACTTACTAAACGGTCTGGGCCTCTGGGGTCACCCAATGTGGATGGTGTTACATGGACTGGATCCATCTGTTGTAATAGGTGACTGGGCTAAGCATCCAAGCCCACCACTAAAAGGGGCTGGCTTATTTGGATCCAGTAAGGTTCCTAATCGGGGCCGGGAAGCAAACCAAAAAATAAAGAGAACAGGAGAAGATAGGAAAAAATTGAGAGAGAAAGAGAACAGAGCTTTCTAGACGGCATTTCTTTCTGAGATTAGGACAAGGAAAGCAAATGGACGACAACAAGAAAAAAGAGACAACAAGAGGAAAATTAAAGTGAAAGATAATTAAGAACTGACTTTTTCAACTAATGGTTTTGAAACTGAATTGAATTGAATAGATTTGAAGTGAAGTATAAATTTAAACTAATTAAATTTGAACTAAACAGAATGAATTTAAATTTAAGGAGAAAATAACAGAACCTAACACCATTATCCTAATTGAAATGCATTTTATAAAAAAATTATGAAGAATTACTTTGATGGCGTGGTGAATAAAAACAGCTCAAGGAGGCGTGCTATAGATACTCTAGTTTATTTATTTATCTACACAAGTTTTTGAAGCTTGATGTAATGGTCGGAAATATAATATACAAAACTCTATAAACATGGATATGGTTCAAAGATTAAAGAAATAATCACAGATGCAAATCGAAGGATTAATTAATTATATAAATAATTATGTAATGAAATGGGAATCTAAACAAGCTATTGACAGACCATTAGCGATTAATCAATGGTCTATGAACGGACATTGCAGCGAGGTCACCACTTAATTATTGGCACCGGCCGTAATATGTTCCCACTTTACTTAACATATGTCGTCATTAGCAACTTTCAACTTTTATATTTAAATCTTCGCGTCCTAAATCTTGCAACATACAATTCAGATTCCAGATCACCTTCAAACGTCTGAATATGTCATTATGTGATCTATTCTTTTGTCTACCATAAAGTAAACTGAACTCACAACTACTTAGTAAGAATCGGAAGGGCTGAGTTTGCTCAAGTGGGGGATGTCCTCATCATCTTATGCCACCTCCTCGTATTGATATATCAAAATTACTTTTCGTAGGTGTCGAAGATGGCCCCAGTTGGTTGAAATTAAACTAGTACAAAAGAAGTATGTTTTGTAAATCGTCGTTCATTTTCTTTTCTTTTTTTGAAAATTGTGGTTCATTGGTTTGGTGGAATGGGCAAAATATATTAACTTCTAACATCAAACTATACATGACAAGAAGTGCTTTAGAAAAGCCACCCCAACTCTCAACCGATAAACTACTAAGGATGACCTGCAGAACAATAAAGATTGCGATTTTCCAAATGTAAAGGTAGATATTAAACCTAGCCCTCCATCGTCTACTTTTTTTTTTTGAAACGGCAAAGGGGTGACTCGAACTCCCGACCTATTGGTTGGAAGTGAAGCGTCTTACCAACTGAACTGCGCTTCGTTGTCTCCATCGTCTACTATGTTATTTGAAATAGTGATTGACTTCCTTACACCTTAATATAAAATTATACACGTAAACATAGATTTTACGAGAATTCTCATATTAATTTCAAACCGAACTCGAATTCTACACCTACTACAAACATCTTAATCAAACATCACCACTTCATTTTTATATTATGATTTTATGAATTCATGATTGGATGTATTTGCAGAGGCTTTATCTCTTGTGTATCATATTACGTGGAAGACTTGCAACATTTTATGGTCAACAATAAATACGACAAATGATTTAAGGCAAATATTTGGATTGGCACGTGAACCAAATTATTGTTCTGTTGTTAAATCGCTTTCAACAATTCAATACACTAGTTCGTGGAGTATATTCCACTAAATAAATACATACGACTTTCTTTTAAAAAATAATCACTTTAATAATACTAGTAACGTTGACACGCGGTTCCCGCGTGAATAATAATTTATCATACAAATCGAAGTGTAAAGTTATGTTTTTGACACGTCGTTTTCGTTTATTTTTAATAATTTTGTATTTTTCATTACTTATCAAAACAAATTATTATAAATTAAAATAAATTAAACAAAATTAAAATTTTGATCTAATTTAAATGTCTAATTTTAGTAAATAATCATGAATATTTACATCCCAATCTTCCCACTATCTTTTTTCTTTTTTCCGTCACTTCTTTCATTCAGTTATTTTTCCCCTAATTTTATGGTAACCGCTTTTTGGTGTAATAACCATCTATACCTCTTTTCTTATTAATAAACTAGTATCGTTGACACCGCGTGTAGTCGTTGTTTAGTATTATAATTTTATTATATGGAATTTATGATTATAGATTACATTTTCATGTAGAAGTTGACGGATTACATTGTAGGGGTATTTAATTTTTAATCACTTTTTTCTTTAATTTTTCTTTTTTTTGTAAAAAATGGTAACCACCCACTACTTTGGTAGTAACAACTACCTTGGGTGTGTTCTCTTAGGATATAGTAATAGACTAGTAACGCTGACACGTGGTTCCCGCGTGAATAATAATTTATAATGCAATTAGAAGTATAAAGTTATGTTTTTTACACGTCGTTTTTGTGTATTTTTTTTATAATTTTGTATTTTTCATTACTTGTCAAAACAAATTATTATAAATTAAAATAAATTAAAAACAAAATTAAAATTTTGATCTGAATGTCTAATTTTAGTAAATAATTATGAATATATACATCCCAATCTTTCCACTATCTTTCTTCTTTTTTCCGTCACTTCTTTCATTCAGTTTTTTTCCCCTAATTTTATGGTAACTGCTTTTTGGTGTAATAACCACCTATACCTCTTTTCTTATTAAATAGTAATAGATTTGCTTAAACTTGTGCTAAAAGTGCAAAGCCAAAAGTGAAACTTTCGGGAAAAAATCACTGCCGGTTTAAGATTTTCTAATCAATAATTAATCAAATATTTTACAAACTTTAATACATAGGAAATAATCACACATAGCAGAAATCGAACTCTTGATCTTTTGAATTCGGGATGTTTTAACTTCCCACTCTTATTCTTTTGCTTTTTAACTAAAAGTTTACAATTTGAAACAGAACTGATGTAAATAAATAACTAATACAAAGTAAGAATCAATAACAGTTCTCCTTCTCCTTCTCCATTTATCTTCGAGCTGACTCGAACCTCCGATCAATTAATCACATAGGAATCGTTTTACCAACCACACTGCGATTTACGAAAATGTAATGTAATGTTGCGCTTGTGACACAAATTGATATGATGGTGTTGCAGGCCAAAGATTTCAATGTGGTTCAAAATAAAGATAAAAGCTACGTTGTGTGATCTTATTATAACAATTTTGAATGGTTGAAATTAACCGTGACTCATCAGATTATACATTGTCGTGTTACATGCCCAAAACTTTATTTTCATGTAGGGTCTGATTTCTCTAACTGTAGGGTCTAACTTCATTGTCCTATCATATCTTATTGTTATTATTCTCATTAATAGTATTTATTATATTATTATTATTATTATATTATTATTATTATTATTATTATTATTATTATTATTATCTATCTCTGATGATAAGTTTTTGTCGACTCACCTTTTCCCACACGTTTTTCTGGTTCTTCCAATCATTTTCTTGGGGTTCTTTTCATCCTTACAAAGCCATGTTATATGTAAGATTTCGAATTTCGCAAATTATTGCCGATCCAGTTTTTAACAAAAATCAGTTATAGGATTTGTATAAACCGACATATAAAAGTAATTATGCCTTATTACATCGAATGTATTTAACCATATACGATTAATTCAATATAATACTTAAAAAATGTAATAATGCAAAACACATGATAGATGTAAGTACTAATTATAATTACATTTGGGACAGAATTCTGAAAAGGTATACTCACTCCGTCCGCTCAAACCAGCCCCATTTTGCCATTTTGGGCGTCCGCTCAACCCAGCCCCATTTCCAAAAATGGAAACTTTTTATTAATTTTAAATCAAACACTCCTACCCCACTTGTACTATATATCAATAAATTACAACAATTCAACCCCACTTATACTAATTTACTTTTCATTAATTACTCCACTATAACCCACTTGTACTATATACCAATAAACTACTAATCTCCTTAAATACTGTGCCGGAGTCAAAATAGGGCTAGTTTGAGCGGACGGATGGAGTACTAACTTATTTCATGTATATCTATCTGGACATTGTTTCAACTTGCAAGTACTTCAAGGCAATGAAAACCCAAAACCCAAAACCCAAGTACTACTCACCATATCAAACTGCTCGTCCAGAGGACGACGAGACCTAGGCGGCCTACTGTCTATGTCAGGGAGGGGGATCCCATTTTCAGGTTGGCCAGAAGCAAGAGTAACACCTTGTTGCAAATACTCATTGACAGTACTGGATCCCTGGCCAAGGTCTTCATCAACTAATCCTTCGAAGACATTCGCTTTCGTGACAAAGTCCTCATCCAAGTCCTCAACATCAGAACCGTATTTCGACATATCACTGTCATCAAGAAGTGCAGCTACCTCTGGGTCCAGTACTCTCTGTAATTTTACAGCAACAGCTTTTGATGCCACATTGGAAACAAGTTTCTCCTCTACAACATTTTCCTTAGGAAGCTCAACCTTTGAAGCATCATAGGCCTATCAAATATGCACCAAACAACATTAAAATCACAAGACAGAAACTTGCTCTTAAACACATAAGCTTTTTCACATTGCAATCCTTTACCCGGACTTTCTATTTCAATGTAAGAGAAGACTAGATTATGAAACAAAACTGAATCAACCTTTGCAGTAGCTAATATGATTCACACAATACAAGTGCAATTCAACACTCAAATTGACAACTTATCCTAAATAAGTCAGCAAGACTTGAATAGTTCACCTTAACATCGCGAGGAAGCAGCTGAAAGTTAGCCTTTGGATTCTGATAGTAAGCCGAGCCACCACCAGCGTGTGTAATCTCCCGCAAGTGAGACAAGTAATTGTACCCATCATCAGGAAACCCTAGCTCCAGAATCTCTTTCCTAAGTTTTTCTGGCAATTGAGCTTCTCCATAAACATTGCCATACTCATCCTCGTCGTCTTCCGGGGCATCAGCGAAAATCGAGCTGGACTCAGGCGTGTATTGATTGTTGTCAACACGGACAAAGACTCGTTCACCGGAGGGGTCTGTTGAGTAATTGGGATCAGAAGTGTCCCGGGCCATCAGACTGAATGTGGCAGATTTTTTCTTATCTATAAACTTTTTCTTCCCCATCTTTTTCTGCACAACAATTCTAATTCATTAAAACAAATACAGAGATTCAGAAATAGCTCCTGAATTAGGTAATTAAAATCTACATAAGTAAACTTCATACAGCGAGGTGGCGCGGCGGCGAGGTGGCGCTGGCGGCGAGATGGTGTGGTGAGGAGGTGGCGCTAGCGGCGAGGTGGAGAGGTGGCGGAAGTTTGTTGGAGGGATGTCGAGATGATTCCTGCTACTTTGGTGACTACAGTGTGGGAGACGACAGACGAGCTTCCTGCTACTGTGTTTTGGAGAAATTAGGGTTAGGAATGGAATGGATAAAAAGAAAATAGAAATTAACCAAAATTCTGGTCCAGTTCGGTCCCGACCGGAATTTTCCCGGTTTCGTAATGGACCGGACCGGGGATAAATAAAATAGAAATAAGAGGATTAAACTTTAAGACCGGAAAATCGGTTATGCTCCGGTCTTGTTTTACGGTTCGATCTCATTTACGATCAGCCCTACATTTAATGTATTCAAAAACTATTTGATTGAACTAAAGAGTAAAATCGGCAAGTAAAAATCAAGTGAGTGTTCATTCACAGTACCACTTAAAGATTACTGTTTAAAGTTGATATAAGAACTTTCAACGCGCCACTTATAAACATGATTAGGTTTTAAACCGCCCTGCAGAGATCCGCCACGGAGCTCTGCAACCCGCCCAGATCTGGCGAGGGCGGAGCTGCAACAGCAGCTCTTTCCATGGAGCTGGGCTCCGGACAATATTAAAAAAAATAGTAAAAAATAAAGAGAAAAAAAGGAAGGAGGAAGAAGAAGAAGAGCTCCATCAAATAACCTGCATAAGCTCCATTACTGGTTGTTATGATTATTTTGTAATAGGAAACTAGCCAATGGCCCGTCGATACTCGACGGGATTGGAGAAACAAAAATAAAAATTAAACTTCTTCGATAACAAATCAAATAAGGCCATCCAATATGGGTGACCAAAAGTTTGATGTGACACCGTCGTAACCTGTTTCAACAAAAAACTGTCACTGTGGTAGAGTCATGATAAACACAAATTGG